>CAUYRT010080627.1:0-23679 GCA_963574885.1 Lepilemur ruficaudatus
GACCATCACCACCATCATCACCATCACCACCATCACCACCATCACCACCACTATTAATACGAAATGCACTGCTATGTGACCACCATCACGACCACCACCACCATGAATACAAGATCCATCATCACCCCCGTCACCACCAATGACAACCACTTTCCCTCCTACTTCCTGAAGCTCAGCAACACAGGAAGAGTGGGTCTGTGGTGGGAGGGGTTTAACCCCAGGGCTGGGGCTTTAGAGGGGAGAGGAGCCTCCCACCACTCCCTGCAGTGACTTTCCCAAGCTAGATTGGGGCAAGGATGGGGCCAGAACCAAGGTGAAGAGGCCGGTCTAAGCTTGGATAACAGGTCACATTTCAGAGCTGTGCCGTGGGCTTGACTGGTGCCCCAGGGATAGCTCAGCGTGTCCTCTCAGGGCTCTACCAGTAGCCCAGGGCAGCACCAGCCCCTCCTCAGCTCCCCACAGCTAGCTGACATGGCAATGCCCCTGGCACCAAGGTGGGGGAAGGCTGGCTAAGGGGAGCCAGCCTGCTAAGGAGCTCCTGTCCCACAGCACTCAGGGACTTGTTCTGCCTGCAGGGGCTTTCCTCTCCCTCTGCTAGAATTTCTCTCTCTCTCTCTCTGCCTCTCTCCCTCTTCCTTCCCATTTTTCTCTCCATCTCTCCTCCCCTCCTTCCCTCCCTCCATCTCCCTATCTCTCTCTTTCTTCCTTTCTTTCTCTCTCTCTCTCCAAAATGAAACATGCAAACTGCCTGACAGCCAGGGCTGCTCTGCAGGGCTCGGCACGCGCTGGAACCGGGAACTCCCTGGCAGTTGCTGTGCAGCCACCACCCTGCTCACACCCTCCTCCCACATCCCAGTGACCAGCAACTCCACTCCACCTGGGGGTGGGACGTCCCATTTCAAGGATGAGGCACAAAGGCTTGGAGGCCACATGTGACTTATTCAAGGTCACAAGGAGCCACACCTGCCACATTTCTGCTCCACCCCAGCTGCCACACTCCATGTTCCTCAGAGCTGGATGAGACGTGAGCTTGCTGGGCAGTGGTCAGTGGGGGACAGGCAGTCACAGGCCATGGCGGGGCCAAATTCTGCCTCCCAGAGTGGCCGGGGAGCACAACGCTGGGAAGTGGGCCATAATGTCACCTTTAGAAATGCGTTCCTGGGCTTCCACCACACTGTCCTGTTGCACAGGTCGACAACACACACATTTTGCGAGAAGGCTCACATCCCAGCCGCAGCATCCCTGCCCACCGCCAAGGTCAGAACAGCACGAAGACGGGTGAATACCTGGGCCCTTCAGTAATTTGGCCACGCAAAGCAGGTGAACCCCTGTCTACCCCCAGTGAATGACTCTCGGCCTGGGCCGGGCTGGCATGGGGCAGGCCCGAGGAAGGGCTGAGTTTCCCAGGCCTGACCGGGGCAGGGCCAGAGTGCCAAGGCCTCCCCAGGACCTGCTCTAGGGCAGCGAACCCCATGAACAATGAACAATGAATTAGCACCAAACGCCTCCTGTCCCCAAAGCACCCCTCTTATGACACCTGGGGAAGGCCCCTCCCATCCTATCCCAGAGTCTCTGTGTGCCCTGAACCTGGTCTAGCCCACCCGGCTCCTGTTCCTCGGAGCCACCCCTAGTTTTCTAGATGTCCCGGGGCTGACACCTTGAGGGCTGGAGGCAGGTGACTCAGACTCACCTGGCAGCCCAGCCAGAGCCTGGGACTCCACCATTCAAACTTTGATTTCTTTCTTTTCCTTAAGATCTGGAAAGTTCTCATGGATAACACAGCAATGTGGTCTCTGGCATGGACCCTTCAGTGGGAATAATTCTGCCTGCTCGTGTCCAGGGAGCTGGTGTCTGGGGACAGAGGAGAGAGGGGTGCTGGCCCTGAGTCCCCGCGGACCCCACCGCCTCCACCCTCGTTTCAGCCACTTCATCTGGGGTTAGGTCAGAGGCTGATGGAAAATTCTACAAGCTTCTAGTACAAACGAGGCTTTAGCAAAGGCACTTTCTGAGAGTAAAACAGATTTAACTAAAATTAGGGTGCCACCTTCCCGTACACAGATTTCATAGGAAAATTTAGAAAACCCAAAGGCAATTGGGGTTTTTTTTGACAGAGTCTCACTCTGTTGCCCGGGCTAGAGTGCCGTGGCGTCAGCCTAGCTCACAGCAACCTCAAACTCCTGACCTCAAGCGATCCTCCTGCCTCAGCCACCCAAGGAGCTGGGACTACAAGCGGGTGCCACTAATTGTTGCCCAGCTAATTGTTTATATATATATGTGTGTGTATGTATACAAAGAGGCCATGAGTGGCCCTAATGCAATATAATTGGTGTCCTTACAAGAAGAGGAAATTAGGAAACACAGATATATGTGCACCCAAAAATAAGACCACATGAGGACATAGGGAGAAGGCAGCCATCTAAAAGCCAAGGAGAAAGGCCTCAGAAGAAACCAAACCTGATGACACCTTGAACCCGGACTTCCAGCCTCCAAAACTGTGATAAAATTAATTTGTTGTTTAATCCACTCAGTCTGTGGCATTTTATTATAGCAGCCCTAGAAAACTAGTACAATGTCTAATTAAGTTCCTCTTAGTAGTTTTCCATCCACCGATCCTGTCACTCTGTTCCTTAGCTATAAATCCTCAGCTATCTTTGCTGTGCTCAGAGCTGAGCTCTGTTCTACACTGAAATCTCTCCCCCATCATAGCAGTTCCAAGAATTATTACTAGTTACTAATAATTATTAGTAGGCCTGGTGCAGTGGCTCACACCTGTAATTCCAGCACTTTGAGAAGCTGAGACAGGAGGATCACTGGAGGCCAGGTGTGCAAGACCAGCCTGAGAAACATAGCAAGACCCTGTCTCTACAAAACATAAAAAAATTAGCCAGGCATGGTGGTACACACCTGTAGTGCCAGCTACTCAGGAGGCTGAGGAAAGAGGATCTCTTGAACCCAGGAGTTTGAGGCTGCAGTGTGCTAAGATCTCACCACTGCGCTCCAGCCAGGGAGGCAGAGCAAGGCCCTGTCTCAGAAAAAGAATATTATTAGTTGCAGTAAGTGTGATAATGGAATTGTGATCACCTGAGCAAATATCCAGTTTTTCAGAGAGGCAACCTGTAATACACAGGAGTAAAATAGCACCATGTTTGGAATCTGCTCGCAAAATTCTTCAGCGAGAAAAGAAAAATGAATTGGTGAAGCAAATATGCCATATTCTTGATAATTGTGAAATTTGATAATTGTGGGCATATGGGTTTCATTGAACTACCCTTTCAACTTTTGAATATATTTGCAAATTTCACAAAATACTAACATTGTGCCACTCTTACATTTCACTTTTCTGAAGACTTATTCATAAGACATGTCAGGACTTTTTCAGCGTCTCAAATCATTTTTATGGACATTAATTATCACCGTTCCTTAAAATAAATAGGCAGCTGAATTGTATAGTTCTCAACTTCTGAAATGCTGTGGAAGTTTCATTCCCTGTGGTCAGAGGATATACTCTGCATGATTTGACTCTTGAAATTTGAGAATAGTTTGATAGTCAAAATATCATCAACTTTGGCAAATGTTCCATATGCACCTGCAAACAATATTTGTTTTGCTTTTGTTGGGTGGAGTTTTGCATGAAGCTTAACCAGATAAAGCTAATTGATAGTGTATCCAAGCCTTCTATCTTCTCACTAATTTTCTGTCTATTTCTATTAATCATTGAGAGACAAGTGCTGAGATCTCCAGCAGATTTCTATTTATCTTTTCAGTTCTATTATTATTTTCTTCATGTATTTTGAAGGTTTATTATTGGTGTACACAAATTTAGGGTTGTTAATTCTTGGTGAATACATCTGTTCTTTCGTCATCATGAAACGTCCCTCTGTCCTTGTGGTAATGTTACCCCTTTCCTACAACCTACCTGTCTGGCAGTATGAGCCACTCCAGCTCCCTTGCGATTCTTGTTTCCTTGGTATCACTTCCCATCCTTCCGCTTCCATTCCTCAGTCTTTGTATTTAAAGCCCACTTCCTGTGTAGTTAGCATACAGCTGGATCTTGATTTTTCAATCCAGTCTGACAATCTCTGCATTTCAATTAGAGTATTTTAAACCATTTACATTTGATGTAATTATCCCTACTGTTGGGTTTAAGTTCACCAACTTGCTATTTGTTTTCTATTTGACTCATGTTCTTTCTTCTTCCGTTTCTCTTTTCCTGGCTTATTCCAGATCAAGTTTTTAAGGATTTCATTTTTTCTCCACTATTGGCTTATTAACTATACCTTTTGTTGTTGTTGTTGTTTTCTTAGAGGTTACCCTTAGGTTTACAATATGTATTTTTAACTTATCACAGTCTACTGTCATAAAAGATTATACCACCTCATGTATAATGTAAGAACCGTGTAACAGAATTTCTCCCTCCATCTTCCATGCTATTGTCATGCATCTACATGTGTTATAAACCCACCGTACATTGTCATTGCTTTTGTTTTCAATTCTTATTACTTATTAAGGACATTTTTAAATGAAAAAGAAATAACTTAATATTTACTACTTCTGGTGCTCTTCTCTACCTTCTGAAGTAATTTCTGGTATTCCCATCCTTCAGCATGAACAAGTTCCTCTATTACCAATATTTATTGATGAGCAAGTACACTGGTGAAAAAAAATCAGCTTTTTCTGTGTATCTGCAGAAGTCTTTATTTCACCTTCATTTTGGAAAGCTCTTTTGCTAAATGTAAAATTTTAGGTTAATAGGTTCTTTTTCTCTCAACATTTTAAAGATGTCCTTCCACTGTCTGCTAGCTTGCATTTTTCTAAAGAGAAGTCTGCAGTCATCTTTTTGGTGTTGCCCTAAATGTAAGTTTCCCTCCTCTAGTTGCTCTTAAATTTTTCTCTTTATCACAGATTTTCAGCAACTTTATCATGATGTGCTTTTACTAGTGTTCATCCTCCTTGTGATTTGTTCCACTTCTAGGATCTGTGAGTTTATACTTTTTATCAAATTTGGAAACTTTGGGACCATTATTTGTCCAAATTTTTTTTCTGCTACTGTCTCTCACCGTTCTTTCTTTCTTGAATTGCAATTACATGCATGTTAAGCAACTGGCCCTGGGGCTCTGTTCATTTTCTTTAAGTCTTTTTTCCCTATATACTTCCATTTGAGAGATTTTATTATCTGGTCCTCAAGTTTTCTGATCTTTTCTTCCACAGTAATTAATCTGCTGTTAATTTCATCCAGTGAATTTTTCATTTGCAAAGTTATTTTTCATTTCCAGATATTCCATTTATTTTTTTAATATTCTCCTTTTCTCCTCTGTTCATGTTCATGTTTTCTTTTACATGCTCAAGTATATTTATAATATGTATAACAGGCATTTAAAATTCTCTGTCTACTAATTCTATCATTCCTGTCATTTCTGGGTCTGTTTTTATTGACTGATATTTCTCCCAGTTATGGGTCCCAATCTCTGCTGCTTCTCATATCTCATGATTTTTTATTGGGTGCCAGGCATTTTGAATGTAAAATTGAAAAGTGTATGGAGTTTTTTTTTTTTCCTTTTTGTCTTACCTTAAAGAGTGTTGATATTTGTTCTGGGAGGCAATAAAGTCACTTGCAGATGAGGTTGATGCTTTTGACACTTGTTTTTAAGTTTCCTTATGATGGAAACTGTTCTTTAGGGCTAATTTATTCCCACTACCAAGGCTTGATCCTCTGTGCTGTCTATTGATTGCTTCAAGTGTTCTACGAGGTCTCTAACTGGGTAGAAGGAATTCAAGTGTCTCCCAGCCTGGTGTGAGTTCTGGGAATTGTTCAGCTTATGCCTCACTGTTCTTTGTCCACCTCATGAAATTTCACCTACACACGCACAGATTGTAAAGACTCAAAGAGACCTTAGGCAGGTGTTTGAGTACCTTCCTCCTGTCTGGCACTGTGCCCCCACCGCCACCTCCCCAAAGCCCACTGTCATCTTCTCCTCAGCTCTGCTTGGGTTCTGCTCCCTGCCCCCCGGCCTCCACCCTGGCAGAATGAAAATTGCCTCCAGGAAGAAAACTGAGTTGATTGTGCAACTCATTTCATCTCTTTTCTTTTTCTTGGGGATCACAGCCCTGCACAGCCTGTAGTCCTTTTACCCAAATCCAGTAGTTTCATGTGTTTAGTTTCCTAGTTCTTTTTGGAAAAACAAGAGAGCTGGCGTCAGTTCCTCCAGAACAGTTACTCCTTCATGGCTGGGTACAGAAATACTGAAAACTGTTTCCTGTGTCTTTAGAACCATTTCACTTCTTTGGGACTCCTTAGAATTGTAAGTTGAGAAGGCTCAAACAGACACAGCAGGTGTGTACGAAGCACCTGCCAGTTCCAGATCCTGGGAGACCACACTGGGCGAGCGGCCCTGGGTCTGGGGAAGAGGCAACACATCTGCCTATGGCCAACCAGGAACAGAAGCCAAGTCGTGTTTGAGAGTGGAACAAACGAGGGATGCACACAAAGTTCCTTCTAACTCTAACGATCTGTGGTTTTGTTATTTTAGATGAACCTATTTATTGACTCCCTCCCTCTTTTAAAAATTCAAGAAGTAAAATGCAGAATTTTCAAACACGTGACTCTAATTAAAGTGGGATGGATTGGGATTTCCAGCTGATCATACTCCTGGATAAGCCGCATTTCTGAGTAACCTAGGTCTATTGTCAACCCAACAACCACTGAAGCGCTTTATAGTTCCAGGACTAAAGAACTTTCACCTGAGTTAGTAGATCCTTGCAAAGCCAATTTCAGGAAGCTTTGATTAGGTCTAAAGACAACTGTGTTTGACATTTGCCTACAACCACAGCCCTTCCTAGAGGAAGGTTCCCAGCCCACAAACCCTTCCAAGGGGCAGAACGGGACACTACCTTGGCCCACACCTTTCTCCACCAGTTGACTGGCCTGGAGTGGACACCTGACTAGAACAGCTAATCTACACGCCTGCCAGTGGCTTGTAGAGGGCCCTACCGGGGAAAAAGTCCTTTGCTTAGAAGAAGATGAGCTAATAAACACCAAAGGAACAAGACATCGGGTAGTGAGAACTGAAACGCGACATGTACTTAAGGAGATGGGCCACAAGCTCATCTGGGGACCCCACATAGACAGGGACATGAGAGGCCATTGCTTGCGGAAATTACAAGTTAGGGGGATCTACAAGACAGAAAAGTGAGAATACGCCGGTGGGTAGCGAGTAGAGATGGTGCAGGGGCGTGGTGCCGTCTCCATGGCAGAGCCTTCCACCGCCCTGAGCTGGTGCCAGGCTAGGGAGACATCGCACTGTGGGCCTCGCTTTGCGTTCCCAGGAGGCTCTGCCACCTTTACTCCCCCACGTTCTCTTTAAAGTAAGCTTCCCTTCTCTTGAGCTAATGTGAGTCTCTACTATTTGCATCCAAAGAACCTAACACATAAAAGAATCACCATTGTTCGGAGGGGTGCTAAGCCGGAGCGTGGGTGGTCTAGCAGGATATGAATGAATTGCGGATGGTTTTGGCAAAGTGGAGGGCCAGGAAGTCTTCGGCACAAGTATGGCCAAGGACGCTGCAAGTAGAACGCTCCCACCGTAAGCTCTGCGCGCAGCTCAGAGGTCAGGGAGGACGGCTTTTCTCTTCTAGGAGGAAGGAACAGAGGGACAAGGACCCAGGGGCAGGGCAGGGTTAGGTTTTCTGGAGACAGGGAAGCTGTGGGTCAGGGAGGCGCTGGAGTCCCTCCGCAGGCGAGTTCGGGAACGACGCAGGGAGGTGACCTGGAGAGGAGCCGGAGGAGGGTCGCCCCAGAGCAGGAGGAAGCTCAGCACCGGCCTGCCTAGCTGGGCTCGTTTGCGCAGGTCTCCACCGGGCGGCAGTTTGATCCAGTGCAAGAATTAGCACATCTTACGTTAGCACAGCACTAATTGTCACAGGAAGGAAATTTGTGGCTAATGACTCAAAGGTGTAAAAGAAAACGTTTAAGCCCCGCTAGCATTTTACACGCGCACAGCGCCTCTGTGCCAGGCCAGCTTCCTTCAGCGCTGGTAATTACGGGCCAGGAGGTAAGAGTCACCTCCCCCGGGGCCGGAACCCTCTCCATCCCCTGCTCCCACCTGCCACCCGCTGTCTCTGTCCCCTTCCCCTCCGCACATCAGACTCTCTGGATTAGAAATCGGCACCCTGCCAACCCTCACTTCCTCATCACTCACCCTGAGCAGGTAAGCTCCATTTTAAACAAAATGGCCTCAGAGGATCCATGTTTCAGAGAAAACCATTGCATCTCCGAAAGGTCTGGTGTGGGGCGCTACCGAACAGGGGGGCTCCATGTCTCATTCCAAACGCGATTTGACTGGCGGGAATGGGTTAGGGCGGCAGACCACGGATGACCCGGGGCTAACACCGAGGGCTGGGGCTGGCATGGCAGCCACACCTAGGGGACAATAGCTGGCATGTGAGTGTTGACAAGAGCTGCAGCCTGCAAGCCAGACCAGCAGGGACTGTGCCGCCAGCATGTGCCCCGGAGACAAAATCATCCCAGCTAGAACCACCGCATCAGGGATGCCTCCTAGTCAAAGAACACGACAGAAACAAAGAAATGCACCTACGAAAGGAGGCTTAGCCTCGTCCATCATCAGGGAAGTGCAAATAATTAGGGCGGCGTGTCACAGCCCTCGGTCACTGCAGACGGGTTTGCAAGTCGGAGCTGCCACCGGGGAAACGCACCGGCCACCACTAGGTGCAGCTGAGCACAGGCTCAGCCCACGACACAGCGACTCCGTTCTGGGCTCCTGGGAGACACGCGTGGTGGCGCTCACAGCTGCATCTTCTGTAACAGCCACAGACCGGAAACAACCCAAATATTCACCGGCGACACAGTGGATAAATGCGTGAAGGCGTACGGCTGTAAAACGGCACACGACACAGGCGTGAAAGTAAGCGACCCGCAGCCACACACGTCTCCGGGTTGGAGCCCACACACAGGGCCACGGGACAGAGGCAGTTGGGACACTCACGGTAGAGTCTTGTTCACCTTAAGTTCCGAGACTGAAAAACGAAACAAGATGTCACTTAGGGATGCGTGAGACACAGAAACAGTGAAATAAAGCGAAGCAATGGTCAGCACAACACGCGAGTGCTGCTCAGCTGCGGGGCGGCGTCAGAGCTACGTGGGCGGGGTGTCATCTGTGCCGTTTGCCGCTGTATCCCGAACACTGAGAACGACGCCGGGACACAGCAAGGGCTCGATGAAGAGCTGCTGAATGAATGAATGAACACGTGGGTGAGATGTGACCACAGAGGGTGCACAGGCAGCGTCTACGTGCTGGTGGTTGTTCTATTTCTTAATCTGGGAAGAGGCTACAAAGTCTTTACAATGTGCACACATATTGCACGTCCTCTGTGTGTACTGTGTATTTCACAGTGAAAAGACAACGTTGTCTTAAATCACAAAGACGTTTGAAAAAACTAGTGCTGGGAAAGCCTCTATTTATACACTCTCGGTGTGAAATAACTAAAGCATCGTGATTTCAGTGCAAAAACAGACACATCTACCAGAAGAAAATGGAGCACAGAGCGTTCAGGGGAAAGATACGGGACCATCGGTTTTTCTCTCTCACTCTGCTCCGCTCTGGGCAAACGTGGAGAAGCGCCACGGGCTCGCCGCGGTTGGCGCGCGCTCTCTGGGAAACGCAAGATCCTCCCAGGCCGCGGTGGCCAGGAGGGAGCTTTGCCACTCTAAAAGGCTCCTAGCTGAGCCAGGCGTTACACGGGGGTGCGGGAGGAAGTTTGCTAATTAGTGTGATTGCCAGGGAGGTGGGGTGGCAGCTCTGGCTGACATTTCTGCACAGAAAAGGGAGAAGAGGAGAAAGGGTAAGGGAGGGGAAGAGAGAAGACTAATTAGAAAAAACAAAATAAAAAAGAACAAGGAAAGACTCGCCTTAAACACCAGGAAACGAAAGTAATCTGCCTCCTGACTTGGTTCCCTGCTCCGAGTCACGGGGGGACAGCACCCGCAGAGCCCACTGCTTAGACCTAGGTAACCTGCGGTGTCTGCGCCCTGCCAGCCGCCCCGGGGGGGACTCCGGGTGAATGACAGGCAGCCTGGCTCCACAGAGTCCTCCAAACTCAACGAGCATGACCCTCGGTCAGAGCTGCGTTTTGCAACGTGATCCGGCGAGCACTGTGTGCACCCGTGTGTGCCGCGTGCGTGTAACGCTGAGGTAAAGGTCTTGAAACAATTTCTACTTTCAGCCCACTCTAGTCCGTTCCTTTGTTTCAATAAATGCTGGCGGGGATCCCCTAAATTAATCCTTGAGCCACTAATAGGGTGTGACTACAGCTTGAAAAAGATGATCTAATCCAAAGGTTTTGATCCTGGGATCTATCGATGAGCTCCCGGAGCCTGTGAGCCCCCAGAGTGTGTATCGTGTGGGTGTGTGTATTTGTGTGCACATGTGTGTGCATGCATGTGTTATATTCATGTGCATCACATGTGTGCATTGCATGTGTGAGCAGGCACGTGTCCATTGTGTGTGCATGCGTGCATTGTGTGTGTGCATATGTATATGCATTTGTGTGAGAGTGCATGCATCTGTGCGTTGTGTGTGTATTATACATGCACATGTGTGTGTTCCTGTGTGCACACAAATGCATGTGTGCGGATGTGTTCATGTATGCATGTGCGTGTGTGCCTGCTTTCCTGAAATCGAGTCCATGTCTTCCAATCATATTTTCAGAGGCAACCTGGACCCTGTGAACCCACTCCAGTCTGTCACATCACAGACGAGGAAGCTGAGGTCCGGGGGCCTCAGTGGAGCCACGGCCAAGCAGAGGCACAAGTCCCACCTCCTGACTCCTGCCCCAGGCTGGGTGCACCCCTGGGACTCGGGAAGCGGCCCAGGCCCTGCTGAGGGGCTCAGTAACCCCAGCGGCCACCTCGGCCTGCTTGGTCTGCCCTAGAACCCTGCACTGTACCTGCACACTGCCTCGCAGTGAGGGCGCCAGGCACCGACCACACCTGCACCGTGTAGCCCAACAGACCGTGGGCGTGAGGGGCCCTGCACACGTGGTGCCGCCAGCAGGGACGTGCTGAGAGGCCCAGCCTTGGCCCAGCACCGTAGCGGAGCATTAATTGCTCACCAGCCCCGGTGTGCACCACATAGGAGCCATGACAGCAGACACGTGGTGCCGTCAGAGTAGCGGGGTGGGGAGGAGTGGCGCTGCAGGGGATGGCGCAAAGGACTGAACCCATACGTGAAACACGGGGGTTGCACAGAGCCGGTGCCGCCAACCACAGGGTCCCGGCTGGGGGAGCATTCACGAAGCACATGAATATTTTACCAGGTCTTCACAGAAAGGAGCCCTGGCTACCTGATTCTGAGTGTCAGGTTGCTCTCACGGCTGGTCGGTGACCAGCAGGGCGCAGAGGACGGGCAAGAACAGCCGGCTCCTGGCTTTGGAAGCGGAAGCCCCGTGTTGAATTCCACTCTGCCGCTGGCCAGGTGCCTCCACCTTTGCCGCCCATTTCCTGAGCATGGAGGGGTGACAGTGACACCCACCTCCGACCGCACACACCCGGGCCTGGCCGGCACTCACGATCAGTGTGCGTCACTCCCACTCCACCTGCTCCACTCAGGGCACCCGTGAGCAGAGCAGCGGGTCCCCCCAGATCACAGCAGAGGGTTCCCATGCCGCAGGCAGCCAACCTGCCGCGTGCCGCCCCTGTTTAATCATTCTATCTCTATCACCGGCTGCACGATGGGTAGGCCGTGGCAAAGCCCGAGGTCAAGCCGTCATGAGCCCCGAATCGCACCTGCTGCTGGGTAACGTGCAATTGTTACTCCACTTTTCCACCCGAGGACCAGGGGGGACGCATCCAGCTGCGAGTGACAGCAAGGCCAGCCCCGTGGGCTCACGCAGAGCCAGAGAGGTGCAGGGTAGGAGGCGGCCGGACCTGGCTCTGTTTCCCTGAGACTCCCCAGGCTCTGCCTCCTCGCTGTGGGCGCTTTGCCCAGTGGCTACTGAAACCCAGGTCCACACACGGCGATGTCAGAGGAGGAGGGAGAAAGGTCACTGGACACGCTCTCCTAGGGTGGGGACACCTCTTCCCACAGCCCCGGCTGATTCCCCGTCCTGAGCCAACACCTCATCTAGGGAAACGCCCTCCCCTGAAACCACAGCCAGAGCGTGAGGTCAATCCCAAAACAGCACGGCCACCCACAGCGGGGGAACGGTGGCGCCGAGGACACTGGGTTGGGGTCACAAAGCCACATCAGCGTGACATGGACCAAACGATGGCTCAGCCACACTCCTGTATCCCAAGTGTCCCAGACATCTCTAGCCTGCAAGACAATCTTGCTTTTGACGTCCAATCTCAAAACTCGGTCTTCTGGAGCACAGACGCCCTCCCCGGCCTCGGGAAAGGGCTCATTCCACAAAGTGGCCCTGGCTTGGGCCTCTGCTGTCCGCTTTCACAGTCCCCTCTCACCCTCTCGGGGTCGGCCTCCCCATCTTCTCCTCACCACTCTCCCCCTCAGGACACGGAGCCCTCCCCTGGGTCTCCCACAGTTGGCTGGCAGCTGCCAGACATGCAACAGGCCCTGCAGGCGTGGGGTGCTTGCAGGGAGCCTCGACACGTGGTCTTCAAATTTGGCGTGAGCCGCCTCTGCTTCCCCTGGGGCCGCAGCCTCCTCCTGCCCCCGGAGTCACCTCCCCAACTCCAGCCAGGGGCCTGAGCACATCTCTCCACTCCAAGTCCAGCCGCCAACTGCACAGGTGACACGGCAGCTGACCCCTCCGCAGGCAAGACCCGCCTCTAGATCCCCGTTCCCCGCCCGGATCCACCCCGACGGAGCGCGACTGGCTGGGCAACACCAGCAGCGTTTGGGAAACCGCGTTCCCGTCCGCGCTGGGCAGCCCTGGCCTGCGACTCCCTCAGGGACAGACAAGCAAGTCCAGCGTCCATGCGTTTCCCCAGCTCCGGCTCCCTGGCTTGCCCTCCTTCTCTGTGCCTGTGTTCTCCTCTCCTGGGTCACTGGCATTGACTAAAAGTTCTGTAAACTTCCCTTAGTCCATCTATTTTGAAAAGCATCGTTTTAAAATTTTAGCACGCACTCCTGACTTGACGTCCCAACGTCTCCATGCTCCGGAGTGACACAGAAACCCGGTCTCCTTCAAATGCCACCTGACCAGTGGCTTAGATCTACCTCTTGTCAAGTCCTTCGGTGAGAGTCTCTTGTTGGTAAACTTTGGGTTTTGTGTGTCTGAAATGTCTGTGTTTCACTATCATTCTCAAACGACAGTTTATCTGGGTACATACAGGTTAATGCGGGTTCTTCCTCAGCAGTTCGAATACACCTGTCCTCTAAATGCATAACTGGCAATGATCGTAGTTGGGCACAGAAGGATGCCTTCCATCCCAGAGGGTTGGCAGGCCCAAGGCGTTTGTCGAGTTTCTTTAACTTGGCAGGACGTGAACCCCAAAGGCGGCCTTCCCAGCACTGGCCGGATGCTGGAATCTCTGCTCAGATTCTCGGCCTTCCAACTGCTGCTTTTTCCTGGCCTTTCTGGAGTCCTGCCCTGCGCGTGTACACATCAGGGATCAGCCAGGGATTTCAGGTGAGTTTGTGCTGGATTCAGGGGCCCCCTGCTCTGGCACCCTCTTTTCTGGGATTTCTTGCTAAATTTTCAGACATTCTGGCAGCCTTGAACTCTGGCCTCTGGCCTCTGGCCTCTCAGCTGCTCTCTGCTGGGTCTCTGTCCCACGCGTGCATCTGGAGAAAAGCCGGAGGAGTGTGCCTCCCTCTTTCTCCAGGGTCTATGGCCTCTCTAGTTTTGGGGGAATTTTTTGTGCTTTATGTCACTTTCCAATGCCCGCAAATAATTGTTTCTATTTTGTCCACAGTTTATAATATGCGGAAAGTTCAGTAAACAAAAATTTTTCTGGAAACTGGAGGTATGAGGTCAAGTTTATCTAAGCTGAAGTGGTCCGTGGAGCTTCCTGGGAGCAGAGGCAGCGGCCGTGGCGGCCCCACCTCCAGACTGAAGCGATTCCCTCCGTGGCCGCCTCCTCCACCCGCGCTGGGGAGGGACAGGCGCCCCTCCCAGGAAATGAGGGATGAGGGCAGGAACCCTTTATGTAAAGAAAACACAACCCACGGAGACACAGACCCACTAAACGTGTCTCAGTTTACTCTGCTGAGATCCTCCAGGTCTTCCGAGAGCGGGAACGCGGCCGGCCGTGCACCTGCAGAGCCAGGGGGTCCCAGAGCGAGCAGACCGCCGCCCCCGTGTGCCAATGCGTCTGTTCCATGGAGAAGCAGCTGCCTGTGGCTTTGCAGCGGGGGTTTCGCGTGTCTCCGCGTCAGGCGTCTGCGGCGCCTTGGGGTCCAACCTCCCTAGGTTCCCACGTTCCCAAGTTGTGTCTTTCAGCTGTGCAGACCACGGTCGACCTCCCCAGCCACGGCATCTCCACGGAGGACCACGCAGAGATGTCAGGTCTTAGGGCTTATCTCAGCAGGGCTTGTGTCCTCTGTCACTGCTGCCATTGTTGTTTCAGCCTCTCCTTACGTCCTGCAGGACCACAGACACAGGAAACGGTGGCGATTGTTCTGTGTACAGCTGTTCATTGGCTACGCGGATTTTTACGTGATTGTTCCTCGCCCTCAAGTTTCATCCCAGGAGAAAAGAGTTTCTTGGATTCAGCCCAACTCTCCACCCGCGAGACGGTTAACATCTCCAGTCCCCATGGCCCCCGCAGCCACAGGTGTGTCCCCGCAGGGACGCAGGGAGAGCAGCTTGTTGGCATCTCCGGAAACAAGTGTGCGCCGCGGAACTTGGTTAGGTTCTGAAATCGGAGGGCAAACGGGTGATGACACCATCACGGGGAGCCTGGCTGGCTGACACCAGGGATGCCTTCCTGCCCCCGGTCGTTCAGAGAAAGCACCGACGCCTCATCCAGGAGCCCCCCCGCTCCGAGCAAGGCGGGCTCGTCCCTCCAGACATGCTGTGTGCACTCAAGACCTGAGAGCAAGAGGGAAGATGGGGAAGGCAAAACCCTGGAAAGCTTAGACAGAACCCCCATCTATGGCAGAGTTTAAAATGTGCGCTAAAAATCATGAGAAAAGGCAACGTAAGGACCTCAGCAGTGCTGGGAGTGAAGTGCGCCAGGTGTCCCGAGGAGGGCGGGAGGCCCCAGAGGCAGGCGGTGTGGGAAGGCTCCCCTCCCACTCCAGATGACCACCGCCACGCCCACGGTTCCACTGGGCACCCAGACCTGCCTCTGCCTCCACAGCCACCCACAGCACCCAGGCGAGGAAGTGGATGCCAGCTGCAAGATGAGGGTTAGGGTCTGCTGCAGAGGCCCGGTCCTGTTTCAGTGCTTGGCCTCGGGTCCCCACTGGGTCTGCTCTGCGGTCTCCCACGGGTGGCTGACACCTGGAGCACATCCAGCTGCCATTTGGGTCTTTGAGACATCACCACGCGTGGTACCCACATTAATGGAGAACGAAGATCGCTTCGTCACCATGGTGACCACGGATTCGGCACCTTGACCAGTCCCTCTCCAGCAAGTTTGGCCAAACCCACCCGCCCCTCCCAGCCTAAAACACTGGGATTCTGTGTCCGAGTCTACGTTGACAGAAGGCTAAGGCACGCCTCCGGACTCTTAGCGTGAAAAAGGTGTCCAACTTCTACCATCCAGTGTGGGGTGGGCCCCCAGCAGGGGAGTATCTTTTCTTGGCTTTTTTAGGCAGCCTCAGAAAACTAGAAAATGTAGCTGAAATAATTCCCTCCTGAAAACCCGTCCTCGTGGAGAGCCCACGGCCTTAATTTGACTGCCTCGGTAATTAGTCAAACGGTGCGTGCTCCCTTCCCGGCAATCCTCACCTCCGCCCGTTTGCATGCTAATTTGCCAAAAAGCTCCAACTGCATTTGCATGTTTTTCCATCTAATTTAGCCTGAGCACAATTTAGAGCAGGTGCAGCTCCAGCAGGAGACTCGAGCAATCAGCCGGCCCGGTGGGCTGCGCGGGAACTCGTTCAAAGGGCCCTGCCTGCCTGGGGCTGGCACGACTCGCGCTGCGAGCACCCCACACGCGCAGAGGTGAGGAACGGGGCCGCGCGCTGCCCTGGCTGTCTGCATCCTCACCACCCGTGGGCGCGGCGCACCCAGAGCCCCCGAGGAACTCCAAGGGTACCAGGCGCTCCCTGAGCTCTGGCCCGGGGTACCTGGCAGGCCACAGAGCCATGGACCCATGTGCCACAGTGTCTGAGGGCTGCGGGGCCGCTGCCCAGCCCTGGTCTGGTGCCAGTGCAGCCGCCAGGCAGGGCCTTGGAGGGAGCTGCCAGCCCACCCGACGCCCCCTAGAGCTCCCACACACGGCTCAAGGCACACAGCCGGACTCCACTTCGCTGCACAGGGTCTTCTGGCCCGGGTCAGGGAAGCGGGAGCACACAGCCCCGTCTGGCAGCCGGGGAGCCTGGCATGGGCAGCTGGACTGGGCGGCGGGCTGAACCCGCCACGAGGACCAAGCAGACCCTCGTGTTTGCCCCTCTGCCGGCAGCAGGCCCCCTGGGGACACCCGCCCAGCTTCCTGTCTTGCCTCCCCGGCTCCCGGTCCCTCTGGCTGCCCTCCCCTGTGTCTTAAGCTCGGAATTCCTGAAGGCAGCAATGAGCCGCCAGCTCTACCCTTCCCGGCTCTGCCCAGGGGCCTCTTGGCACAGCTGCTCCTGCGGAGGACCCAGAGCCGGACACCGGACACATCCCGGGATCAGGTATGGGGACAGCCTGTGCCCCCGTCCTCCCCAACTCACACACACCACATGGAAACGCATATATGTACACATACGTACACACTACAAACACATGCATGCAGCACACAGACACACACGAGTACACATACACAGACCACACAGGGAGACATACATATATGTACATAAACACATGCCCCACGGAGACACACACGTACATACACACCCCACATGGAGACATATACATATGTACATACACACATGCCATAAACACATGCACACAGCGCACGGACACACAGCATACATATACCACACACACAGATACACAGGCACATACATACACATACACACGTACACACACACACACAAGGCCAGCTCCCTTGCTCTGGGCCTGACCTCCTCTGAACTGAGACCTTCACCACGAAGGACTCGCGGCTCTTACCCATCCTCTCTCCCTGCCCCAAGGCCCCGGGCAGCCCAGTCTCTGGCCCTCGTTGACTCACTGCGTTCCACCTGAGGCACCCCGACTCTGGGGGGCTGCCCAGCATGCCATCCTCAGCAGCCGAACCTCCTGAAGGCCCCACTGAGCCCTGCTGGGTGATGAAATGCAGAACCCACTCTAGATGGTGCCCCATCCTTCCCCCCACCCACCCACCACACACCCCACTCCAGGACCAATCCTGGTTGGGTTTTGGGGAGATGACCATTTGGCCCTCTTCTCTCCTCTGGACCCTCCTTTTTGTGCCCTGGATTAGGTCACCAGTGAGCACTAAGCCTTGGGGTAGGCTGACCCAGCATTGATGGTGATGATGGTGGTGGTGATTAAAAACTTGGGGCCAACCAGTACGTATGCTAAGTATTTTAGATCTTCTTCTAATCTTCAGAACAGTTATATGAGTTGGACATTATTGGCCCCACTTCACTTAGACAGCACCAGCAACCTGCCCAGGGCCCCACAACTAGCAAGGCTGGGACCCAGGCCTGTCTGCCCCAAAACACACGCGCATACCCAACCTCCACCCACCCCTGCCTCCACCCAACTGGGACGGAAAGAAGCCAGGATATTGCCTTTCGGGTCCAAAAGAGCAGGCTCCCTGCAGCTCCCTCCTGGGCACAGGCCGGCTGCCAGCGACTGCTGTGCCCAAGGCCTCCAGCAGCTGCGCCTTCCAGCCTCCTCTGCGAGGAGACCCCAGCGCAGGTGCCCCTGACCCTCGCTGCCCGAGCCCCCTGTGGAATCAAATGATCTGGCAGAAACTTTGCTCAGAGACCCTGTCCCTCCCACCCTCCTGGTCCCCGTTGGCTTTCACACCCGCCAGGCTGTTGTGCTCACTCACTCGCACCCTCATCCCTAGGAACATGGTGAGCACGGCGCTGCCAAGGTGCAGCTTCTCCCCCGCAGTGGACTCCTGGGCTCCTTCTTTCCTTTTTTATTGTCTGTTCTTTTAATCTGAAGGGGCCAGGTGACGCTTCGGGTTTTCTGGCCCAGTGGTCCCACCTGTTTGCCAAGTATTGGGATGTCAAAGCCCCGCTACAGAGGGCTGGCCCAGCACTCCAGCTGGAGAGCCACCCCTTCCCACGGCCCGTCCTGAGGGTCGGGCTGGTTAGATGTGGGGCAGGGCCCATGCGGAGCTTCACCGTCACCTACAGCGAAGGAGCCAGCAGGTTCCAGACTGTCATGGAGCAAGTGCATTGCTACACAGATGTGCACGTGTGTACACATGCACACATGCATGTGCCAGGTACAGAGATGCATGTGGTGCGTGCCCACACAGACATAAACATGCAGGCACATGCACAGATGTGTGTGTACACACACATCCAGGCATGTACATGGGAGTGGAGGTGCACACATGCATGCACACATGCACACAGATATGTGCACACACACCCTCGGATTCCAGTCACCAGACTGCACCTCGGTAGACACGAAAGCCCAGTACAGCCCCTTCCCATGAAATGCTGCACGTGTCGAGGGCCCGTGGCCTCTTCCGTCCCTGACTTTGTGACGACTTTGCTGAGCAATGGTCAGTGTGGGTCTTGGCACCCTGGGGCTCAGGTGGCCATATGGAGTGACTTGTCATTCTCTGCGGAGAGCCCCCCTCCTCTCCACTGGCGACACGCAGTGCGTGCGGGCGTGTGTGCACGTGCGAGCCGTGAGTACAGCACGACAGGCTCCTTGTCTGGGTCTTGCAGGCAGGAGGAGGAGGGCTTGAGTCTGCAGGGCCCGCGGGGGCAGCACCGTCCCACGGGCCTCGTGTTACATGTGCCTGCGCTTGCAGAGCCCGGGTCCCGGGACAGGGGAAGGACAATGCGAGAAAGGCCTTGGAAGTGATGCCAGCTCTGCCCCCGCAGGTGAGGGCACAGGTGAGCCCTGAGAGCCACGCCTGGTGGACTGGCCTCCCGCTGCCCGTGGCTGCGCCGCACTCCTTGCCTGGCCAAGGACTCCCCCTCCCCGTCTTCACATCCCTGCTGGCCCCTACATCCCATCTGGCCACCCACAACCCTCTGTCTGGGTACCGGGGTTCCCGCTGGCTGGGTGAAGAAACCAAGGCCAGAGCGTCACGGCACCTTGGCCTTGTGGGGGGGTGCACGCCCACCCTCGAGCCGGGGCAGGGATGCCGGCAGCACTGACGTTCTGTGGTACGCGTCTGAGTTGGCCTGGCAGGGGAGGCCACGGGTGGGCAGGCAGGGCCGTGACCACACCCGCAGGAGGCTTGAGTGGAACAGGGAAGGGGCAGCTTGTGGCCTGGTGGTGACATGCGGTGTCCAAGGGGGGTGATCTGCCTGGATGGCACTAGAGACGGGGCGGAGGTGGGAATGTTCCTCCCACCAGTGCGGAGTTGGGGACCCTGGGGCAGCGCAGGGGCCACCAGCTTAGCCACGGGACAGGGAGCCGACCCCCAGCCCTCCCCGGCCCTCCCTGCGTGCCCCCTGCCCAAGCAGCCCCAGGAGGGAGGAGGGGCGAGGTCACCAGGCTCAGCTCCAGGAGGGGTCAGGGAGGAAGAGAGAAGCTAGGGAACCTCCCACGGGGGGTTCAGCGTGAGAGGTCCCGCGGCGGCATGGCCGGCACAGTCCCAGCCACTCTGCCCCTGCCCCAGTCCTGCAGGGCCGGGCTCTGGGAAGAGCCAGTCTGAGGCCAGGCGGGAAAATGTCCTGCAACACGCCTGCCCGCAGCCCCTCCAGCTGCCCCCACCCCCATGGCCTTCCCGTGACCCTGCCTGGCCCTGGTTCCTGCTCCTGGCCTTGGTTTCCTGGGCTGTACAATGGGTGAGTCAGGGCTGCTTCTCAGAGCTGTGGGAGGGTTCGATAAGGCCTGGCATCACAGCTCCAGTGCCCGTGAACTGTCAACGTCATTCCCTGCCCCCACCCACCCCAGCACCTGCTTCCCGCTGTGGGCCCAAGGCAGGCAGGTGGATTCTGAAGGTGTCCTAGGCAGGCACCCAGGTGCCCTATGGCCCACCCCCTCTGAGAGCGCACACCCCCGCCCCAGACAGGGCAGTGGGGGAAGGTGTCCCAGGTGTGGCTGTTCCAGCGAGGCTGGCCTGAGAAACCCCAGAACGCGGAGTGCACCCCACCCCCACTCCTCCCTGCTGCCTCTTTTCCTCCCGTATTCAAGTCCTCGATCACCCCCCTCCCGTCAGACACAGCCTCAGAAGGACTTTCTGTCCCCAAATTACCTTTCTCTCTCCCTCTCTCCCCCATCCCCACCCCCAGCCCAGAGATGAGGTCTCTCTCTGTCACCCGGGCTGGAGTGCAGCGGCACAATCACAGTTCACTGCAGTTTCGAACTCCTGGGCACAAACGGTCCTCCCACTTCAGCCTCCAGAGTTGCTGTGACTTTGGGTGTGAGCCACTGTGCCCAGCCCTTCCTGTCTTCTCTCTCATTACCCAGAAATGTCCCACTCAGTCAGACCTCAGTGGGGAAAAGCAGGCTTCTCCACTAATTCATACTCAAGAGTGAGTGGCTGACGGGGCCTGCCAGAACCTGGCAATTAGCCCAAATGTCCTCTGAGTGGACAATTGCAATGAGTGACAAAGCTAAACCCATGACCCTTGGCTCTGGCTGGGCAGTAGAGTCACCTGGTGGCTTCCACAGCCTCCCCGTGGAGGCCCGCCCAGATTGCTGTCTGTGCATGCAGGAGGAGCGAGGACTGGGTGTGGGTGGCTTTAAAAGCTCCTCAAGGGACGCTAACGTCCCGCCAGGGCTGAAAGCCGCGAGCGGGAGGAAGGTTGACGCACTGGAGGGGCAAGGAGACTCGGGGCTGCTCCTTCAGTGACAGTCGCTGGACTTAGCCACGCGCTGATCAAACCCTCACTCACTCACTCACCCATTCATTCATTCATTCAGTCCACAATGTTTGTGCAGCACCCACGTGGTGCCAGGCTCTGCCTGGGCCAGACAGTGGTAACTGAAGTGGGCTGACCACGCTCCGTGGGCTGACGCCAGAAGGGGCTGGGGTGGGAGGGTGCTGCCTTGGATGGGGCGCTCCCAGAGGTCCCCTCCAGCACGGGGCCTGGGCAGGCAGCAAGGGGCGAGTGGTGCAGAAACACTCCAGGCGGAGGGAGTCACGCATGCAAAGGCCCTGGGGCAGGGCCAGGGTGGCACAGTTCGAATGGGCTGAGCTAAGGACAGAGAGGGGTGGAGCCAGGTCACTCTGGCCCCTGAAGGCTGAGGGACAGGCTTCCTTTCGCCTCGGAATCAGGTGGGGCCGTTGGAGGAAGCAGGAGGGCATGAGCCACTCAGGGTCAGCGGGGCGATAACTCCTCCCACACACAGTTTACACACCGCGTGTTCCAGGAGCTCTTCCAGGTGCTCGGATCTTCCAAGTGCATCTGTTGGATCTGTTCCCACAGGGAGGGCGTGGGGGACCAGGGTGGAGAGCCAGTGACACCCCAGGCGTGACGCGGGTGCTTGCATGTCAACGGCGCATGTCGGGTGTGCGGGCCCTTCCTCCCCCATGAGGATCACTCGGCGCTGCATGGAGGCTGAGCACCGAGAGGTCAGTGTCCCATTTTACAGATGTGGAAACCGAAACAACAAGCCCAAGCTCTAAGCTGGGACTTCACCCAGACCCAGTGGCCCCCAAGGCCTTCACAGGCTCCCACATCCCCCTGGGTGGGGAGCGCTGAGGCCGGCTGAGCCGGGGAGCCTTGGAGAAGAAGGTGGAGTTACCCCCGGGGAAGAAGGGGAGATTGACCACAGCCCTTTGGCAAAGGGAGGCCATGGCACCCTCTAAAGGGCCCTCTCACTTCTGCCATTGCAGCGCCGGGGTCCCACAGCCACCCTCCGGGGTACAGGCTCCTCGGGGCGCGGCTGCTGTGGCCCAGGCCCAGGCCCTGGGACCTGGGGGACACTGTCTTCTGAGACTCCGCCAGTGAATCCAGCCCTTAAACGCGCCAACGCCACAGCACCCGAGGCCTCCCAGGCCAGGAAGTGGGTCCCTGTGCGGCATGCCGGTGCCGGCTTCACACAGACCCTCCCGGCCCCCTAACCTCAGCCACACGTCCACGTGCACACGTGGAGGCGCCAGAAACCACACTACACTGCACACACCGCACACCGGCCCGGTCCCAGGGCCTCACCATGCCAGGGCCCAGCCAGGGCCTCCTTTGCGTGTGGCCCTGGGTGCAGGTTCGAGGTCCAGGACCGTCTTCCTGGCAGCGCCGGGGCCGGGCCCCTGACAGCAGCGCCTCTGTTCCCAAGAGGCGCCCACAGCGTGTCCTGGCTCCAGGCGCAAGCCCTGCGGTGGCAGCACCAGGACGCAGGTCACCGGCTGCCCCGACGTCTGTTAATAGGTGACTTGCTGACAGACGCTGGGTGTCCAGTCACCTGTGAGCTGTCGCCGTGGATTGCCACGGAAACGTCTAGAAGGGAAGCATAGGTCTTCCGCGCTGGAAGCAGGCTCAGCTCTCAGAGTCAGAAGGGGCGGCCTCTCTCTGACGCCCCAAACGAACGTGTCCAAACCCAGCTCCTAAAAGCGAACGAGCACGTGGGGGTCTGGGGGATTTTTGTGGGTTTTTCCATCAAACGCATCACAAGACACTCACTTTAATTTGCAAAAAAATCAACATATCTCAGAGTTTTCTCACGAAGGACCTTAGGAACCCCTCAGTTCAGCGTTGTGGAGTCCGACCTGGGTTTGCCTGGCCAGGGGCTGCGCCGGGGCCCCCACCCAGGCCTGCTGCCCTTGGGCCTGTGGATTGCTGGCCTGCGGCATCGCCTTTAAAATGGGGTGGGTCTGTCCTGCCAACCTCAGGGGCTTCCTGCAAGGAACACGCACAGTGGTGTACAGCCTGCAAGGGCAGGGTCACTCAGGGCTGTCGCCAGTCCTTGTCCTGGGTGGAACAGTGTCCCTTAAAAAGATGTGTCTAAGTTCTAAAGCCCGGACCCTGAAAACGTGACCTTATTTGGAAAAAGAGTCTTTGCAGACATAATTAGGGTGGAGGTGAGACCTGCCGGAGCTGGGAGAGGCCAGGAAGCTTCGCCTCGAGAGCCTCCAGCGGCCTCACAGACACCTGGGTTTGGGACTTCTGGTCTCCGAGTGCATCTCTGTTTTAAGCCACCAGCTTGTGGTAATGTGTCACGGCAGCCCCAGGACACTCACAGAGCACCGCTGGCCCGTGCTGGCCCACACAGAAGCCACATTTACAGCAGCCGCAGGGACGGCCACGCGTGCTGGGGCACTTACTCGATGCCGGTGTTCCCCGCGGAACAGGAGAACTGCGGCCGCCTGGCAGGGCCCGAGTGAGCACAGTCCTGCTCCCTGACATCCCTGACCCTTGGCCGTCATCAGCCAATGACGGAAATGAGGAAGCCTCGAGCCCTCAAGGACGGCCACTTCCTTTTTCACCCTCTGAAAGCCACTGCCAGGGTCACCGCAGGGCCTCGGTGTTCCTGAGAACTGCAGTTGAATTCGGGGCGTTCTGCCTGTACCTTCCCCCGAGG
>CAUYRT010080629.1:0-25670 GCA_963574885.1 Lepilemur ruficaudatus
AGAAAAAATATGGTACCATAATCTTATGGGACCACCCTCATATGTGTGTCCCATCAATGACTGCAATCTCATTATGAGGCACGTGACTACTTTTTGTGGCTTGATCGTGAAAACCATATACCATATTCCTAAAAAAGAACATGTGTTCCAGCTCTAAGTGACTACTCCAGAATACATTGAGTTGGATGAAGAACTTGGTTGAAATAGCTTCACTGCTTTCTCTCCCTGAACACTCAGTGAGCTTAGGAATCACAAGCATTTAAGTGATGCTGGTGATGCTGATAGCTTGAATCTACGCTTAAGACTTAGAAACCAGCACTAATCACCATGGGGTGGATCCGATGTAGTTCCCTCCTTCAAAAGGACCAAAATTCTCCCTCTTTTCTCTCCTCCTCCCTACTTTGTCATTGCCATCAGTTTTAAAGAGCTATTGCTTTTGTGGTGGCAAAGCGGGTGGTGAATGAGCTAGGGAAGGTGGGCAGATGATAGTCTGATCATCCCACGAAGCCTAGTATGTTATTCTCTCTTATTTAAAAATTTAATAATATGCTAGAAAGAAAAAGTATCTTAAGTTTGTATTTGATGCTCCTAAGTAGTCTATACCATCGTCACTGTAAATGGATGTAAAATAATGTGTGCAAAGGATTATGTGCTGCTTTAAATCATAATACAATGCTCAGGGGAGAAAATTGAAATCCATTTTTTATGCTTGTAGCACAGGCAATAAAATACAGCAATCCTGACTTCTAAATGTAGCTCACATAGTGTTTACAGTTTGGGAAAATTGGTGCTATGAGTCTGACACACCAACACCTAGCTCCAAAGTAGCAAACGACATGTCCCCAGGAATCTAAGGACTAATGCTGAGTGCGAGCTGGCATCTCCCCAGGCTAGGTAATTGTTGCTGCTGCAAAAACACTTTCTAAAAAATAGGAATAACAATCAAAGCCTCTATGAATTCAATTCAACTTGGACATAGTTAGTGTCCCTGGGTACATGTCACTGTGAATTACCCCTTGAAAGAAGGAAGGAAGGAAAATAGATGAGTGAAATTTTGGAGGGTAGCTTCCTTCCAGACCTGGTCCTTGAGGTTTTACTCCATCATCATCATCATCTGGAACGTGGAGGTAGCATGGAGTAGGGTCCAGCGTGGAGGGCACAGGAGAGAAATGGAAAGAGGGTGCTTGTATCAGCTCATCTTCAGAACCACAAAGCCTAGATGGCAATGGCTCAGAACTTTTTCCATGGATTCCGAGACCTCCCATAAAACTAAAGGCCATACCAGTCACCAAGCTGAAGCGGCGTGATCAGAACAAGTCGAGTCAGGGTGAACATGACTTGACTGTATTTATTGGATCCTGCAACATTTGCACAACAAACACATGTACTGTTAGAATAGCTAAGCTGCTTTCAGGTCATTTGACATCTTTCATGAACTCACTGCACAAAATAGAAAATCCTCTGGAAAAGCTCTCCAGGAATGCTGACATCTTCTGAAAGGTGCTCCAGGTGAGCCTAGACTACAGCGCTACCTGTCAGATAGAAAGTTAAAGAAACAACCTGCCCAGTGGGGTTTTTGTTTGTTTGTTTTCAGTGAAAGGTGATGAAGCTGTCCTGATAAGATTTGAGCAAGGCACGTTGGGAGGCGGTAGAATAAAGCTTCAGAACCACACACGTAGAGGTTCTGGCACTGAGCCATGGTTCACACCCATCACAGGGCCCCACAGCCATTGAGCATGTCCCAGAGCCTTGCAGGGACGTTTGCAGCCTCTTGCCCTCTCCCCCCAGCCTCTGGCTGTTAAGAATTGCAGTAAAGACTGAACTCTTGGCATCCTGTGGGCAGGACACAGTTTCTGAGCCCGGACTCTGTGTGTACGCATGCCTGTGGGTAAGGAAAGGAGTCACGGTCTGCAAGCCCCATGCTGGATGTCGGGGCACAGAGCCACAACTTGTCCAGCACTGCTGAGTGCTCCATGACTTTGACTCGCAGCTGCCCGGGCAGCCTGTGCATCTCTCAGTGATGTGGTAAATGTGGTGGACAAAGAGCTGCCTTTTACCCAGTGGTAACAGAATCCATCTCAGTGTTTAAATTTGCAGAGGTTTAAAAAAAAAAAAAGTGGCCATTCTTGGAGGTTGTGTGTCTTATTTTATATTTCACAGCTTTTTAAAAATGACTAATTATTTCAGCAGCATTTCAAATTTAGGGTGTGGGAGGTGGGAAGGGCAGTTATATTTAACTACAGACTAAACAGGGAACAAATGAATCCTCTGGGCTGCTGTTATGGTCACAATATAAGGGGCTCCTCTTAAGGTGGATGAAGGGGAGGCTTCAAAGACTGAGCTATTTAGTTTTCACAGCCGCCTTTTTCTTCTCAAGTGATTTTCTCCTAATCGACAGCAATGAGAGTGATTTGTTATTTGTTGCTAATCTAAGCAGATGGCAGAGAGGAAGGCTCTGTTTCTTAGATTATGTGGCTAAGTGAAAAAAGAATCAACCTGTCTACATTTAGAGACAACCTCTGAGGGTGAAGGTCCCCGACATATGTATGACTGTAATGCCCTTTGCTGTTTGTTGATAAAGCACTTTGCCATCAGCACCTCATCTAATAATCGTCACCACAACCCTGCATGGTGACTGCTGCTGGGAATCCACCTTGTAGGTGAGGAAACTTGAGCTAATGATCTTAGAGATGATAAGTGGCAAAGAAAAACAGAGCTTTGCCGTTTCTGCAATTGCTGAAAAAAAAATTTGTAGATTGGTTCAGCGTTTTTACGTGGAACAGAATTTCCTTCCAAGGTACCCATGGTTTGGTAGGTCGCGTGGGGACACTGGAGTTGAGATCAGTGGGTCTCGCTTGTGTGTGCAAATGTCCTCAAGGGAGATAAGGCATGCAATGAAAATAGGAGATTTTCTTCTATCTTGGCTTTAGCTGGGATTTTTATTTCATCTCAGTAAAACTGTCTGCAGCAAGTAGGAAGATCTAAAACGCCTGACACTCAGGCTTGTGTCTCAAGACACTCATGCTGGTTGCAATATGGGGAGCAGACATGGCCAGTGCAGTGTTTCTCACATTGTGGTCTTTGGGCCAGTGGCATCAGCATCCTCTGGGAAGTTGTTAGAAGCTCATATTCTCGGCCCTACCTCAGACCCAGAATCAGAAATCTGAGGGAGGAGCCCAGAAATCTGCATTTTAACACACATGATCCTGATGCACACTAAAGTTTGAGAAGCCATGGTCTTGTAAGAAAAGCAATCAAAGACTTTGGAGCTGGACCTGGGCTTGAAAGTTATCTCTGCCATTTACTAGCTGGGCTCCTATCAAGCCTTAGCTTGTAAGGTGGACCTTCTACCCAGGGTCATCTACAGAATTAAGTCTCCTAATTGTAGTAGATAATGAATGATAGTTCCTTCCCTCTCTTTGTGTATTTGAATGCTATGCTAGAGTTAAGTTGTCATCAGTTTAAAATAATTGGCTATAAGATGTTATTTGCAAGCCTCATGGTAACTATAAAACAAAAATCTATAACAGAAAATTAAAAGCAAGAAATTAAAACATGCTACCAGAGAAAATTACTTTTATACAAAGGAAGACAGGAAGGAAGGAAAAGGGGACCATCAAAACAGCCAGAAAACAAGTAGCAAAATGGCAGTATCAAGTCCTTACCTATCAGTAATAACATTAAATGTGAATGGACTAAATTCTCCAGTTAAAAGACATAGCGTGACTGAATTGATTTAAAAAAAAAAAAAAAAAAAGTCCCAACTATATACTGCCTACAGGAAACTCACTTCACCTATAAAGACACACATAGACTGAAAATAAAGGAATAGAAAAAGACATTCCATGCAAATGGAAGCCAAAAAAGAGCAGGAGTAGCTCTACTTATATCAGATAAAATAGATTTCAAAACAAAAGCAGTAAAAAGATACAAAGAAGGTCATTATATAATGATAAAAGGGTCAGTTTAGCAAGAGAATATAACAGTTTAAAATATATATGCACCCAATGCTGGAGCACCCAGATATATAAAGCAAATATTATTAGAGCTAAAGAGAAAGAGAGAGACTCCCCATACAGAAACAGCTGATGCCTTGAACACTCTACTTTCAGCATTTGACAGATCATCTAGACAGAAAACCAACAAAGAAACATCAGACTTAATTTGTATTATTAGTCGGAATAAGTAATATTAGCTGTCCTACAGGCAAATCCTAAATCCCAGTGGCCTCAAGCAGTAAAGGTTTATTTCTTGCTGGAGTTAAACTTAATGTGGATCTGGTGGCATATATCCATCGTGTAGCCGTTATGTACTTGTAGAACACGTGGTTCCGATCTCCATAACAAGGGAAGAGGGGATAGAGGAGGCATGCACATCACTTCTGCTCACGATCCAGTCACCAGAACTAGTCTTATGACCCCAATCTAATTTCCAGGGGTACTGGAAAACATAGAGGAGCACGTGGAGTATTTCATGAGCATAAAGTGTCTTTTCCACAATTCCAGTGAGCCTGCAATTGCAATGAGTCGTCTTTATTTCATAGTCCTTGCAGGCATGTAAAAGGGATTGTCACAGTAAAAGAGACTTGATTATATAGTTGGATCTTGTTTTTTTTTTTTTTAATCGATTCAGCCACTCTGTGTCTTTTAATTGGAGAATTTAGTCCATTGACATTCAGTGTTATTGATAGGTAAGGACTCAATACTGCCATTTTGTTATTCCACAATTGGCAGTTGGAATGCAGGGGCACAGGGTCCATCTGAGTGGAAACTGCCGTGTGGATTGCCAAAGGGGGTCTGTCTTGGGGCCGGTATGTGAGTGTCACTAAATCAATGAAGTTGCTCCTGAGGTCAAGTTTACTAAAGTGACTCACGGAAATCAAAATGATCTCAATGAGGAAAAACAGAGACCCAAAATAAATATTATTTCTGTTTAAAGGAAAAACTTAGTTTAAGTACAGCTGGGAAATCCCAAAAAGGAATAGTAGACCTTGAGCTGAATGAGTTCTGTTTTATGTAAGTTTAAGGTTAACTTTCCAGGGAAACAAGTTACTAAGGAAGACCATGAAACCTCAGCTTCAACCAATTGATTCTGTTGGGGAGTACTGATTAAGCACCTACTATGTGCACAACAGTGTACCAGGTGTCACTTAAAAAGTCACCAAATAATTATCCCTCTCAGAGGGCTTAGACTAGCAAGTGACGGTATGTTCATCGTGCTCTGGTTAATCCAGGAGACAGATGCTCGTGGTAAGTTCTGTGGGGAATGTGCGGATCCTCCTGGAGCACTTTCTTTTATTGGTGTGAATTAATTTTAGACTATGTCTATTTCCATTTTTTTCTTTTAAAATGTTCCCAAAAGAATGGGAGTAGGCCAGGGCTCTGAATAATTTCAACATTGAATAATCTTAACATTTGATTCAGAGTTTCTTTTCTCTTAAACTCTTATGTTAATATGGACAACTTCAATTTGAGTTGTCAGACTGCTTTTCTTGCAATGTATTATTTTTCTTTCCTACAATCTTTTGGCCACTTATAAACTAAAGCAGTCACAAGGATGTGTCATTTCTATCATAATTTTATCCATGGAAAGATCTCTCCATCACTTGTAAATTTTACCAGGAGGCAATGAATAAATTGTGAGTTAAATCGTTTTATGAAGCATCTGAAAAATGGCCCAAACCTTGTTTGAAAGGCAATTTTGTTGCATAAAATGTTACTTCAAATATCTGGTCTAGATATTCAGATCACCTCATTCAGCGATTTTTGTCACTGGACTCTCTGGGCTTGTGACTTACAGGAGATTCTTCACCTACTTCATAACTGCATCTTCAGGATCTGAAAGTATAACAGAATTAGGACAATTTAGAACTTAGGTGGACATTAACTATCACTGTGTCTAACACCCTTAATTTTACAGATAAAGAAACAAACAGGCTGATAGAGGTTACGCTATTAGCCAAGCTCATGTAGTAATTTCTGACTGAACTAGGATTTGAAACCCAGTTCCTGACTCCAACCAGTGCTTAAAATTAATCTCCCTCAAGAAAGGAAGAAATACAGCACTTCTCACTGAAAGAAACAGGCCAGTTATTTGTTAGCAAGCATAACACATCCATATATCTTTGTTGATTTTCTCAATTGATTTTTCTCAAAAGAAAAACAAATGACTTAAAGTAGAGGTTTTGAATGAAATCTTTAAGAAACATTTTCAGTAATCAAAAGGCCTATGGAAAAGGAATCTTTGGATTCTCGCATAGATAATGTTCTTTCATGAGCACTGTTATCCTCCATGACCCCACTCAGCCAAAAGAACATTTAAATTAAATGTGCAAGTGAAAGATGTGTCCCCATGTAGATCGCTGATGGTTCGTCACGGCTGAGCAGTCTCATTAATCATTTTGAAGACTGAGCGGTACTTGGAATTCTTTAGCTGGTACCTTAGTTTGGAGTTGGCCTATTCTAGTGATGCTGTCTTTCAAATGATAAGCGAAGCTCTAATCATTTGTACTTATTAAGAGTTCTTGATTCTCTGTTTTGGTGGTGAAGTTGGCATTTCCAGTCTCCAGAGTAATTTGCACTGTGTGCAGTACCCTTTCTCCCTCACCCACCGAATTTGGCTTTAGGTTTGATTGGCTGTGATTTTTCTGCAGCTCCTATACAGAGCTCGCACACGGTCCTGAATATTTAAATAGCGGAACTGGATTACAACTGAGAAATTTGCAGCGCACTTGTTTTTCATGTGTCCCCTTGCATCTTTGTTTACTGGCAAAATACCTCAAATCTCATGCAAAATGCTAATGGGAGTAATTCATTTTATTTATCTTTATTATGTTCATTTCACTCCTCCTGGAATGCCAAGATTTTTATAATAGCCTCAAAAATTGCATACATGCCTAACTAAATAGTAATTTTGAGACAGAATATAAACAGGGAAAAGCATCCAAAGATACAAACCCTAGCAAAATCGCTTTTTCCTCTAACTCTAAAAGCAATTCCTTTGAAATATAAGTGAATACACTTCTATTTTAGGAACTGTGATCATGAAAATTTGATGTGCTGTGCCCATCGAATCATTAAAACAATAGCTATTCAAAATAGGCAGCCTTGTTAGTTCCTTTGAAAAGAGGTAGAGAGATAAATGGTAGTGCCGACAGGTAATCAGTATGTTGAAAAGAGGGTTGTTTCCGTAAATCCAACCCTCCCTTTGACTGTTAGGATTTTCCTTGTTTTGTTCATCTTTATATTGAAACTTATCAAGTTTCCTCTTAAGGCCAGGCGTGATGGCTCATGCGTGTAATCCTAGCACTCTGGGAGGCCGAGGCGGGAGGATCGCTCAAGGTTGGGAGTTCGAAACCAGCCTGAGCAAGAGTGAGACCCGTCTTTACTAAAAATAGAAAGAAATTAATTGGCCAATTAAAAATATATAGAAAAAATTACCCGGGCATGGTGGCACATGCCTCTAGTCCCAGCTACTTGGGAGGCTGAGGCAGGAGGATCGCTTGAGCCCAGGAGTTTGAGGTTGCTGTGAGCTAGGCTGATGCCATGACACTCTAGCCTGGGCAACACAGTGAGACTCTGTCTCAAAAAAAAAAAAAAGTTTCCTCTTAAAAGATACCAAGACAAGTAATTGCATTTTTCTATGCATTAAAATGACATTATGGAAGCTAAGTGCCCACCAGAAATCCCAGCTACTCGGGAGGCTGAGGTGGGAGGATCGCTTGAGGCCAGGAGTTGGAGGCTATAGTGTGCTATGATTGTCCCTGTGTATAGCCAGTGCACTCTCGCTGGGGCAACACAGCGAGATCCCATCTCTTTTAAAAATAAATAAATATGTAAAAATGACATTGCAAAGGAGGTGCCTTCCCCAAATTTGATTGAACCAATGCATCTGCAACCTGCACATTCTACCCCAGGAAGCCTAGCCAATGTCCCATTTCAGGTGAAGCTATCAGCATGCCCTCCGCAAGTTAGTTGGTACCGCCTTTGTGTTCATGGAAACGTGAGTGGGCAGCTTCACCCTGAAGCCTGCCATATCCCTGCTGACCTGGGCCCTTACCGTGTCTTGGTTCTCTGTCAGGTTTCCCTCTCCCTTCACAGTGTGTAATCAACAGAGCCATTTGGGGCCACATCCTGTGAAATCTGATTCTCATCACACAGTCAACAAACAGATGTGCTCCAGCAGTTCCCGTATGGAAACTGTAAATGCACAGAACTCTGTCCAGACAAAAATAAAATACACCTATTCATTCAAAGCACAACAACAAAAAACACGGTATAATGTCACCTCTATGCTACCAAAGAAATTAGTTAAAATGTATCATAAATTCACATCAGATATTATGGGATATCTATGTACAAATTTGTCTAAAACTGTATGGAACATTTTTTGACCATTGAAATTCTTCCTTTCCATAAAATCTTTCAAACTGCCTGTTTGACAAATAAACTTAATTTCAGGGGAAATTCTGATCTCTTCTGTGTGATCAAAGTCATCCTCACGTTGAGTTAATAGCAGAGCCCTAGGCTAAGGACCCTGTGGGAGGAAAGAAATCATCACTGTAAGGCCAAGTCGTGGCTGGAGCAGTAACTCATGTTAAGAGAAGCATGCCTTTAGCTGCTGTAAGCAGAGGAATTCACAGCTGCAGCCGTGCCCCTGCAGCTCTGATCAGACTGCAGAGCCACCAAAATCCTAATCCTCGTGTGGACCCAAAGCCCAAGCAAGGGACAAAAGGCTGGCAGCCACAGTGAAGAAAGAGTTGGTGTAAAAAACACTGCACAGTTATTGAAATAGTGTGCCAACTAAGTAAAGCCAATGCATGAGAGACATGACATCATCCAGATATTTTTGTTCATGAGGAGGAGGAGGAGGATGAAGAGGAGGAAGAGGAGGCCTTCCTTCCTGTGTTGCCACCCGTAGTCCCTGACTCAGACTGTACGATTATTAAAGATTTGATTAACTGCTGTGGCCTCTCAGCATTATTCTTTGTAGGCTTTTGGCCATGCTCAGGTTTTCAGTGTAGTGTGTTAAAGGCCCCAACAGGTTACATCTTCCTGATCAGGGTTAAGAATTACACAGCACAGTGACTAAAGGGCCACTCGTTTCATTTTGTGTTAGGGAACCAAAATAATTTGCCTCTAGTAAGTTGTGACGGTTTTTGGCCTCCACTCTACTGGCTGGTGCTGCAAGGAGATAGTTTTCAGGCACTGGTGATACTCTATGGCAAGGTCCTGCAAACTACAGTTCTTAGGCCAAATCCAGTCTACCACCTTTGTCAATAAAGCTTTATCGGAACACAGTCACCATCGTTCACTGACATACGGTTTGTGGCTGCTTCCACACTGTCATGGCAGAGTAGAGTAGTTGCAACAGAGACCAAATGGCCCACAGAGCCTGACGTATTTTCTGTCTGGCCCTCTGAGGAACAAAGATGACGCATTTAAGGGCCCAGACTGAAGACATTTAGAGAAAATGCCTTTGCTCTCAATGTTGATACTGGATCCATTTAGAAAGTGCATATATTAAAATATCACCATTAGAAGGGGAAATTATATTCATCCTCACATAGGGTTTTTCTTTGTGCTCATTTCTCTAATCATCAAAATGATTCCATTTACCTTTACTTATTAGTCCAAATCTGCCTGTGAAACACCATATAGCATACAAATTATGCTAGGGATATAGTCCAGTTTTAAAACCTTGATTTATTACCTGAGCAGTTAGAAAAGCTACTTCAAGGACAACCAGGTATCGCTGAAAGCGTCTGAGTTCAGCTGGTGGCCAGCTAAGTAGGCCCTGGCAGTGCGACTGAGAGAGGAGATGTGTTTTAGCAGGTGAGGTGAGTTGCCCTCAGGAAAGGAAGACCACAAGCCGAGCCGAGCAGGCCTCGCTTGGAAATCAACGTCAGCAGACTTGAGCACTGTGTTTTTGCTTTTGCAACTGAAGCTAGAGTCCAGCGCTGCGGGAAAAGGTGGAGGATGGAGAGAGAGTTGCCAACGAGTAAAAGCTAAATACTAAAACATGACTCCAAGGGTGCAAGACAGGTCTAACCTCAAACTCAAACCTCAGGATAGGTGGTACGTAAATGGACTGTCACGCAGATTGGAAGAGGCCTGGCAAGAGCTCCAACAAATTTCAAAACCACAGAATTTATTTGGGATGTGTGAGATGCTGCAGTGAAAAGAAACTAACAAAACCTCTATATAGCACTTACTGCATGAAGAAAAAATATATATATATTTCACACACACACTCTGTCAGGGACGTCTGTCTTCTAACCTGAGAAAGGAGATGCTGAGAATGTTCCCGTGCAATGCTGAGGTTTATTGGTCTCTGTCCCATTCCACGTGCCTCTCCCCCATGAACAGTGGCTGGCTGAGAAGTGTGGCTTTCAGGGTCCTGAGTGGTGGGTATTCCTGTCTGCTGTGTGTAGGACCCTGCCTGCCAGACACGTTCAGCCTCACAGTGACCTCTTGCTAGAAACGCGTTGAATCAGAACGCTGGCCATGGGCTGGCGCTGTCCTGGAAGGAGGAGATGGCTCCTCTGACCGAGGGGAACGTTATACAGTCAGCAGTTTCCCTAGGGATGGAGGTGGGCGCTTACTTTACTCTTCAGAGTTGGGTTTGCTGGTGCTTCCTTTGGGGGTACATTACAATCACAAGTACAGGGCTGCTAATGGAATCTGCCCAAGTTTTCCCTGGCCACCTACTGGGACATTTCAGTGTTGAGAAGCTACCTGCCTGTTTGCTGTGGCTGCTGTGGTCTCAGATGTCTGTCTGGCCTCATGTGTCAAAGTGCACATGCAGGAGGGTGGGGCAGATATGTGCATGATGCATGTGTGTGTTGTGTGTATTTGATGTAGTCAGAATGTGAGAATATAAAACAAAAACCCCAGCTGGGCGCATTGGTTCATGCTTGTAATCGTAGCATTCTGGGAGGCCAAGGCAGGAGGATCGCTTGAGGCCAGGAGTTCAAGACCAGCCTGAGCAAGAGCGAGACCCTGTCTCTACTAAAAATAGAAAAATGAGCCGGGTATGGTTGCCTGTGCATGTAGTCCCAGCTACGTGGGAGGCTGAGGCAAAGAGGATCCCTTGAGCCCAGGAGTTTGAGGCTGCAGTGAGCTATGATGATGCCACTGCACTCTGGCATTAAAATGACTCTGCCTCAAAAAAAAAAAAAAAAAATCACTAAAGGAGGGAAGAGAATATGGACTGATATACACCCGGCTGAGCTCTAGCAGTCCTACGACAGATGCACGCTATGAATTCAGGCTCTTTTGGGGTCTCCTACTTAGGGAGTGATTGTCTCTACTCTCAAGTGATCTCTCAAGACATTGAGTAGATAAGCTGAAGAATTAGTGAGAAATCATTTACATTTATTTCATGTAATGAATGCAAAGTCTATTTGCAACTTCCATTTCACACTCTATTTTTTCATTCTTTTTCTTCTTTCCCTTTCCCATATAAATTGACCCTTTCCCGGGTCAATATAATTTTAGTAAATATTCCATTATTAAAATTTCAGCTGTCCTGATCTCATTATAATTAACAAATTTTCAAAGAATGCAAAAATGCAATTCCAGGCTAGTTAGGCTTTCCCAAAATCCACTGTGCTGCCGGGAATAAAAAGTGGGGGGGAGGAGTCTTTCTGTTGTTGCATCACATCTCAGAAAAATGTATTTTGTGAAAGAGTGTCAGGCTACAGGAAAACACTTAGAGATTAATGAGAATATCTATATTCATATGATTCCTTTGGGCTACCGAGTTATGTATTTAAAAATGGAGCTTTATGTTTAAACTTGTGTAATAGAAGCCACGGGTCAGGAAAGAGTAGGAGAAATGAGACTTTCAATAAAGGAGAATTATAGAAAACTTGGCAAAATAATTGTGTCCAAAAGCCCCTGCACTTGAATATCTGCAACTCTGGGGGTTTTTTTGATTTTCCAGGTTTCTAAACAGCATGAGATCTCCTCTGAACTCGAGTTGTTATTGTTTCCAGAAATAGGAGCTCAGAAGAGTCCGTGGAAGGCAGCTATAAGAAAATAGCTGTAGCCTCATCGAATGAGGAGGGAAGGGATCTGAGTTCCTGCTCCCTAGCTTCTGGCTTCTGCCTCGCCCTCCACTCTCAGACCCCTCCTTGGGAAGTGCAATGGCCCCCATATGAGAGATTGGCTTTTTGGGGTGACATATAAAAAACATGAGTTGCCCATGTACTGCAGCTCCCAGGAGGAATCCAGGTAGCACAGTCAGAGCAGGGCATGGGAAGAGACCTCCTGGGGCCTATTTTTGACTTTTCATCCCTTGCTTGTCTTTGAAAAGTGATTGGGGGTTGCATGTGTATTTATTGAGGCCCAATAAAGCAGAGGCAGTGGAGAAATCCGGGACCTTGGTGTTTTGTGAATGAATGATGACATGTTTGTCTGGGTTGTGCACATCAACCTAACCATGACATTGCCCATGACAGTCACTCTCAGCAGTGAACCCCGGAGCTTCCTCTCTTCATCCTATCACTCTTTGTCCTTGCCCCAGACTTACATGTTCATCAGAAGATGTTCCTTAAAGAAGTCAGGACAAGAAGTACAGGCACACCTAGGGTAAGGCTCAGGTTAAGAAAAGAGCATCTTTTCCTGCCTGAGCCTAAATCTTATATTTTCTGAGATGCAGACAGTTGTGGTCTTGTTTGGAAGATATGTCCCGGTCCCACTGTTCCTGAGGGAGGTCAGCTCCACTGACGTGGACACCTGTGCCCTCACTTTGGGCAGTAGCAGTGGTTAGGCATTGTCAGGAGACCTCACTGATGGGCCAAGACAGGAAAGGAAGAAAATGGTCAATGCCATTTGATAGCAGCAGGACTGGCTTGGGGCACACATTAAAAACCAAGTGGGGACTCCCAGAAATGCTTGGGATAATTTGCAAACATTGGAGGTTATATATTTTTGTGACATAGGGAATATTATTTGTAAGTCATCTGAATATTTTCTTGACTTACCTAGTCCTCTTGGCTGGAGTACTGGGCCCACTTTAACTCTCTACCCTTAAAGAGACATGGTACAAAGGTCATGTCATCTAATTGCCATTATCTTGCACCGTGATGATCACCAGGGTTGGTGTGGTTATTTATCTATCAAAGCAAGTGTCTCCTTCCTCCTCCGGTATTCCTCAGTGTCTCAAATCTGAGTCCCTTCATCCTAAAGAAAGACTATCCCTGCCATGATCTTCCCATCAAGCAAGGTTCCAGCAAGAACCAGATGGTTCACATACAACAACTTAAGGAAGGTTTATTTACAACAAGACTAATTATAAAAAATGTGCAGACAGGCTTCAGAATCCTTCTCAACACAGAGCTCCAGGCAACCTTCTAACAAACTACCAGAGCTGACAAAAGAGCTGGACCTATTTTCCAGTGTGACTCATGTAGATTACTGCTAGTTGCATCTTCTGTAAGAAACAAGAAAGCAAAGACCACTTTCTTTCATAACAGAAAGTATTCTAGACTGCAATTTTTTAAAAGTAGGATATAAGGATATACTACCAAAACATGAGCAGAAATGTAGTATATTTAGGTGCTATAACTGCAGATAATTTAAAATATTTTTCTTCTTTATGTTTTTAAAAATGTTCCAAATATTCCACAATGACCATGTATTACCTTTATAAAACCTTTAAAAAAAAAACAAACAAAAAAGAAACAAGAAAGCAATGGACTACTTATCTAATTTTTATATGAAGAAGTAATAGATATGTAGGAGATTCTCATATGCAACAAGTTAAGAGAGGGGGGAGGTCAATTCTGAACTGAGAAAGACCCGCTGCTCAGCTCCCCCACGCAGGAGGCTAACACATCACCAACTCCACAGTTATATAAGACATCATGTTCATCTTTTTAATTGCCACACACCCAGCACCTTGTTCAGAAAATGTTCAACACATACATCTTCAATCATATAGAATTAAATAAAATGAAATTGAAGTTAAATGAATACAAAATACTAAATAAACATTAAACCCATTAGTCTAAATTATGGCTCCTGACTCCTTCAGGACCTTCTTATTTCCATAGGTTGGAAAACAAATGTCACGTTTTCCCCCGTAGACAGAGGCTGACCCTTTGCTCCCGCTATTTCTTTCCTAATTGCTCAGTGATCTCCCTCGTTTCAGTAGAGTTAATAATGACTGAACTCCTTTCAGGGTAGACAGGCTGTCTCTAAAGCCCCAGGGCTCTCTCTGCACCTCCCTGCCTGCCTCTTCCCCCCACACCTGCTGAAGCAGCCCCCCCCCAGCATCACACGATGCCACCTGGAGCCGTTGTTCTCAAACCGCAGCGCGCAAGTGCGTCTCCCGGAGAGCTTGAGACAACACAGGTTGCTGGGCCCCGCGCTCAGAGTTTCTGAATCAGGAGGTCTGGAGCTGGATAATTTCATGGTTAAGGAGCTCCCAGGTGATGCTGATCTGCCGGCCCAGGGACCATACTGTGGGACACACTGACTTAAGTTGTTTCACAATCCTGGGTGCGTGTTTGAATTCCCTGAGAAGCTTAAAAAAATAAATAAATAAACACACACATCGGTGCTGAAGCTCTACCTTCATATATTCTGACTTAATTGGTTAAGAATGTGGCCCAGCCATGGGTAGTTTTTTAAAGATAACTCAGATTATTCTAATGTGCTACAGGATTGAGAACTGCTAACTCAGAAACCGTGGGAAACGGCAGAGATCAGGAAAGTAGACAAAATGCTGTAGGAAGAGGACCAAGGATGGGCTTGAAGCTAGAACTTCAGGATGTTTGTAGTTCCCACTAGTCTGATGAAACGTGGTGATGAGGAGTGGTGCTGATCCGCTGATTTTGCCTCCGTCTCAGTCTTGTGCCTTAACTTCTCACCAGACCACGTTAAACTTGGTGAAGACTCTGATAGAAATTTACTTAAAATTCGTTGTGCTCCTAGGGAGGATGTTAACTTCTACCATAGGTACCCACTAATTACAGCTGTCTATTGGAAAGGAGGGGAGAAAAGCAACGGCTAAATTTTAGTTTTTAAGGTTTGGAGAGAGGCTAGTGGCAAAAGATAAAACATTGTCTTTATTAAATTATCCATGCACAGTCTTTCTTGCTGACATTATTTTTCCACATAGCCACAGAAACTGCAGGCCTAGACCGATTTCTGGCACGTGGCACACGGATGGATGGGTAGATGGGTAGATGGATAAGTTAAGCTAAAGGTGACCAAGTCAGTCCTCAGTCATTTTAAAGTGGTAGAATATGAGACATTTATTTTTTTATCCCTGTTCTCCTTAGCTTTGGGCATCACGTTGTTTTGCATTTGTGTTGACTGATGCTTTGTGCAAAAGTAACCTTGTTGAAATAAGCATGTTCTTTGGTTAACTTCATTAACTATCTTCATTTCTGCTGTAACAGCTCAGCTACTCCTTCAAAGTGAAACCTTCCTGATTGCTGGCTTGGGTTTTCTGTCCAGTAATCCTAGTAACACCAGCAGTGTTCACTATTTAGGCACTCAGCTTTCTTACCGCTCTGTTTCTTAACAGGCTTGGTGCCTAGTAACATACACAGTTCCGTCATTCCTCTAAAACTGATTTCAACTCAACACAGCCAGCAATATTACAGTGTTTTGTCTGGTTCTTACCTCATAGTATCCTATCTTAGCTAGAGAGCCTCCATCTGGGCCACAACCTCCAGGGAATAAAGCCAAAAATATTCTCTTAAGCATAACCTATGTATCTATTTGAGGTTAGGGACCTTTGTCAAGTTACCAAAAATAATATTTCATGCTTTATACTATTTTTAAAAGGGACTTTCACATCTCATTCTCATTCGATCCTCCCAACTGTGCTACACAGCAGGTGGGCTAGACATCATTATGACCATTTGTCACACAGTGAAATTTGGGTGTGGAGAGTTAAAGTGATGTGATATCCCATGTGACTTGCTGGTTCATGGTGGAGGCAGGATGCGGGGCTCGAGGTCCAGTTCATTCCTCCCCACCCCTTTGCTTTCTCCTGTAGGCGGGCTGGCTGCTCATAGCTTAAGGGCAATGACGAAGTATTGACTGCGATTCCTGGAAAGAGTTGAGGGCATAGATCAATAATATTAAGAGTTGTTTTTCTTAGTTTGCAGAGAGAAAAGGCAAAAGGCCATAGTTCTGAGAAATAAAAGCAGAACTTCTGTCTAGGCTTCCCAGTGGGCCCTCTTCTGTGGCAGGAATGCCCCCATGTAAGCCCAGAGTTCTCATCCATCCCCGTGGACACAACTCCAGGGTTCAGAGAGTAGTAATCTATTTAATCATCAAAAATCTATTAAGCCCCTACTAAGTGCCACCCACTATACTCAGTATGAGGAACACAAAGGTAAGTAAGATGTCATTTATGTCTGTGAGGCATCCGTAGTCCCACTGAGAAGGGCTTTGTGTGAACTGGTATCCTTGTCGTCATAATGGGTGAAGTCATTGACAAGATGGGGCACTCCGCAGGGGGAGCTACTGTTTCTGCCTGGTAGAATCAGAGGAGGTATGTCAGCGTCCCTAAACCATGGATATCCTACAGTAAATGAGGGAATGAAGGTAAACGAGGTATTGGTTCCAATCTGCACTGACATCACGGGGCGTGGTATGGAGTGAGTTTGAGTGTCATTCTTAGCACAGCGGCAGCCCGTGGACAGCTGTTAGCAGAGGAGGGAAGCCATCTGGCTACGTCTCTACCTTCTCTCTCCTCTTCCTCTGCCCATTCTCACCACCAAAATTCTAGGAAATCCGACCGAAACTGGCAATTAGAGGATTCCCTTTGCCCCACTGCAGAGAGAAAAGAGGCTGAGATTAGAGAGGAACACCAGCCCCTTCAAGGTCCCATGCTTGGTCACTGGTATGACCCAAGCTGGGCACTGGTATGCATGGTTCTGTCCCCAAGCCACCTTGAGCTTTCATCATGCCTGAGACATGCTGAGGAACAGGAACTAAGGATGTAAGAGGAAGATGTGAGACTTCTGAAAGCCTAGGGAGGAAACCAGTTCACAAGTAGCTCCAACTCAGGTGTCATATGATAGAGAAAGGTTGAGTGAACTGAGGGCTCTCCAAAGGGCCCTGGGTTAGGCAGTAAACCATTGGTGACCTTGTCAAGAATTGATTTGGTAAAGCAGGGTTTCTCTGCCTCGGCACTATTCACACAGTGGACTGCGTGATTCTTTGTGGTGGTGGCAGCCCTGTGCATTGCAGAATGTTTAGCAGCAACCCTGGCCTCTGCCCCTAGGTGCCAGTAGCACCCACCCAGTCGTGACAACCAAAAGTGACTTCAGACTTAGCAAATGTAGTCTGGGAGACAAAATCACCCCTGGTTGAGAACCAGTGCAGTAGAGTTGTGTTATGAGTTACGTGTGATGAGTTATTGAAGCCTGGAGCTGGGACCCTCTTTGCAGGAGGTCTGGCAGCCAAGAGCAGACAGGTAAAGGTGTAAGCTGGAAGAGGGGGTAGGGAGAGGAGGACAGTATTGTGTGGTGGTGCTGTTGATGGTTTTAATGTGTTCTGTTTCACACATTCGTTTGCCATAGGGACAGAACCAGCAAAGAGTGAAAGCTAAAGACAAGGGAAAGTCAAGATGCAGCGTTCACAAACTTTAAGTGTCCCCAGTTACCAGACTATGCTAGGCTCTGCAGAGGTTATAGTGAACAAATGAGAGGTTCCTTATTCAAAAATTATTGGAAATTTCAAAATGGCAGCAGAGCATTCAACCCCAAGCACAGGGCCTTTCTCTGTGGAGAGTGGAGGATCCACCTGCTCAGATCTTGTCCCCAGGAAGCCAGCCTGCTGGTGAGTGAGGTAGATGCGGCACACTAGGGTACGGAAGATGCATGAATGTCACCGCACACTGTAGCGCACTTTCAGCGCAAGGTTAGTGAACAGAGGAAGCGATATTTAAGGTTTAGGCAATATTTAAAGCTGCGATGTTAGGGATTATCATCAGTTAAGCAGACAAGAAGGATGGGAAAGAATGTTATAGCTGTAAGGAAGGGCATGCAGATCTGGCAGGAACCAAGGGGAGGTGGTTATGTGTAAAGGACAGGATGGGGAGATTCTTGGCAAGTGGCTAGCTCATGGAGAATCTTCCAGAATGTTGCGTATTTTGATTCTATCCTGTGGGCATGGAAAGGGCATGCTTAGTTTCAAGCAGGGAGTGGTATGATCAGATTTGCCTTTTGGAAAGACCACTCTGTCTGGGCTGGAAGAGAACCAAAGTGGGATAGGCTGGAGCACCCAAGTGAGATGCTGGTGACTTGCTTTCCCAAGAGGTGGTGGAGTAGATGGGGAGATGGTTTGGACGTAGGACTTGGTGGTTGATTGGCCATCGAGGGTGAAGTTCAGAGAGGATGATTCCTTATCTTATGGCTTGGGCATCTCACTGGAGCAGGATATAAAACTACTTGGAAAAGAGTATGTATAGGGGGGAAAGAGATAAGTTCATTCGCCTGGGACCCTTTAAGTTTAATGGCCTGTAGGAGCCCAAGAATTGGAAGGTGGTCAGGAACTCCAAAATAGGACGGGAGGTTTAGATTTTGGAGTCATCAGCACACTGATGCTAACTAAAGTTATGAGCATTGATGATAACATCCAAGGAGTGTGTGCGGCATTTGAACTGGTAGGATCTGAGTTAAATAGTTACTAAATGAGCACCTATTATATTCTCCATGCTCTCTTAGGAACTGTAGATGTAGTAACAACCAAAGCCAGACAGAAATGGCCAGACGGAAATGCCCAGCCCTCAGGGAACTCACTGGATCTCAGGGGAAACTTTCCAAAGGAGGTCGAAGGGATAGAATTCCGTGCTTCTCCCTGTTCCCCTGACTCCACCACGCCCATCTCCACTTGTTCAGTCTCCCTTCGCAGGTACCGTTAGAAAACCCCATCTCCTGCTGCCTTTGGATGGGGACCTTGTTTTCTCTCATTCTCGACGAGGACCTTGCACTTCCTCTTTCCAGCTGTCTGAAAATGCAGTTGCCTCCCTCGGGTGCCGAAACGCAGAAAAACCAAAGCTAATTCTGCTTTTCTTTGTCCTGAAATACAGCTTAAGAAATCCAGACTTTAAAATCAGAGCCCTCAAAACCATAAGCAGTTGTAAATGCTAATGAAAGCTGTGACCTTGGTGTTCTGGAGCTGGCGGAGGCTCATTAGTTCTGCGCAGCAGAACTAATCTTTGTGGGCCACAAGGAGTCCGACCAGCAAAACCTACAAGGCTTCTGTCACTTCTCTGGGGAGACGCTGTGCTATGCAAAGACAGTGCTCCTGCTCTGTATGTATTTAAAGCATCTTGTGACTACATATTCTCACCAGTCTCCTTTTTGCAAGGTCAAAACTGAAGTGTCCTTTATTTTGGGCTTTTGTCGTTGTTTTTTTCAGTCTTTTCATGCAAAAAGGAAAGCTCCAGTTTATTTGACTGTTTCTTACTGTCACTAGTATAGATAACATCATTCAGACTAGAAAAGGAGAGGTCCATTCTTAAATTTTGAAAGACAATAGAAGGCTCACATGTGGCCATTGATGGCATGTAGCATTTGAACAGGAACCTGGTGATTTTCCAGTTCATGGTAAATGGGGAATCATCTAACCGTGGTCTGTGGCAAAGAAGAAATCCTTTGAGGCATGGAGATAATTTTCCTGCTCAGGGATATTTTATAAACTAGGGTCACATGTATGATAGAAAAGCTATTTAAAATCGCTTGAAAGTACATTAAACATTTAATTTGGGATAATTCACTTTATATAAAAGTTTAACTCTAAAAAATGTTGACCTTGTCACCTAGCAAAGTAGTCCTATCTAGATAAATAGTCAGGAATTTTAAAAAATTTAATGTTAGTCTTAACCAGACACAATTACGTAAATCTACTAGCAAGGTGGGGTCAAAGGAGACACAGTACATTCAGACGGCATCTTAACCTTGATTCTTAAAGTTAGCAGCTCCTTGGGATTATTCAGTCACTTGACCAATTCGTTATGCTCTGCTCTGCTGCTTTCTATTAGCCAATACTTAATAGGTGCACAAGATAATCATAAAGTGAACCAAGCAGAGGGCTGCCCTACTTGGTAAAGAAGGCAGGATGCCCTGGGTGTACCCCTAAGACTCTGATGACTCAATTTCTGACTCTAGAGCTTTATCTCTTTGGTTTGTAAATTTGTGTCTGTTCAAAGACAAATCCTCCAAGGATAGGTAACATTTTAAAGCAATATAAGTCATCTTCAGTTTAGTCCAGCTTGAAAGAGTAAGCAAAAACCATCAGCTGGGAACCCCCTTACAATTCCAATACTGAACATTGCAAATCTACATGCCACCTCTCTGCCCCGCTTCCCTCCAGTCCCGGTAGAGAGCTGTCCCTCCTCCACTGGGAAGATGAAGCCGTCTCTGTCCCTTGCATCCTCAGCCCTCCTCCTGCCTTCTCAGGACTCCTGCAATAGCAGTTGAGCCCCTCCCTCCTTGTCCATTCAGCTTCTCCCGATCGCCACCACTCAATCTGGGTTCTTTCCGTTAAACATGCTCCGTCTTCTCCCACTGAAAAATAAAACCCACCGGAGCCTCCTTCGACTCTCTCACCCCCTTCCAAGCCAGGCTTCGTGGATGAGTCCCGGATACTCCTTATGGCCTTTTCCCACCTCTGCTCTCAGTTCTCTCCAACCTGGCAGCTGTCTCCCAGCCCACCGAAGGAGTTTTGGGTGAGGACAGGAGTAACTCCCACGGTCCTAAAGCCAGTGGGCACTTTTTCATCTGACCTCATCTGACTTTCCAGCCGCCTTTAGCACTCTTTGTGGACCACGCCTGTCTCCTTACTGTTCACTAAAAGATTGACACGGAGATCAAAGGAGAACGCACTTCTTTGGGAAACACAGCACAGCAATTCGAGTACCCCAAATCAAGGCAGCCCTGAAGAGTGTCCCATAGGGGAAGTGCAGGAGAGGCTTTTTATAGGGGATTGTCACAAAAAGTTATTTTTAGAGGCAGTTCGTTGGCTGGGCAGAAATCCTAAATCACAAACCCATTGTGATTGGTCAGTGAATGAGGGTACTCTCAGCGGAAAGCTGTTGAAGGCTGCGATACTGACTTCAGTTGTTTACCTAAGCCTGCTGGACAGTCTGTGGGTTGACCTTTAGCAGGAGTGAGTGCAATCCTCTCGCGGTTTCCCCACACCACTTTCGAATGCCTTAGCCTTAGATACTGCATTTTCCTTCACGTTACTTTGCTTCCATGATGTGACATTCTAGTTTTTATCCTGCCTCCAAGAACTGCCCCTCCTCTGACTCCTTGGCAGATTCGTCCTTCTTAATCCATGTATTAAATATTGGAATTCTGCAAGTTTACATCCTAAGCCCTCTCCCCTTCTCATTCTCTACTCTCTCCATACTCATGGCTTCAAATATTTGAATTGCAGACTAGTCCCAAATGTATGTGACTGGCCTAGACCTCTCCTCTCCACTGAGCTAAATATATCCATCTGCCAACCTGACAACCTCATTTTGAAGTCTCAGAAGCATTCTGACTCAACAGAGTCAAACTCATGGTTTGTTTCCACTCTTCCCTGTCACTCCCCCAAAATACCCTGCTTCTCTTGCAGTGTCCCTGCCTCAGTGAATGGTGTTCTCGTCCATTGAGTTGCATAAGTTGGGAAACCTAAGAGATCTGTATCCTGGACACCTGCTTCTTCCTCTCTCCCCATATATGCTGTCTCCATGGTCTCTCTGCTTGACATCCTCAGAGCTTGTGCATGTACCACCCCAGCCTTGTCCAAGCCACCACCATCTCCAGGGGTGCAAGCCTCCCAAAGCCTCTGCCTCAGATTGCCTCTTGCCTCCCCCAACCCATTCTCTTTACAAAACAACCAATGTGATCTTTTGCTGTTGTAATTCTGATCATGTTCATACGCTTCTCCTCTCCCCCGTCCTAAAACTTAAACTCTTCTTCAGTGGCTTCCCAATACTCTTAGTAAAAAAACATCAAAGTCCTGAAGGCAGCCTATGACCCACAGGGTCTGGCCCCTGTCTTCCTTCCCACCGTCCTTCTCCCTTTGCCCTCTCTGCCCAGAGGGAGCCACCGTCTTCTTCCATCCTTCAGCTCTGGGTACAGTGTCCCTTCTTCCGGGAAGCCCTTCCTGACCTCCTGATTTGATCAGATCCCAGGATCCGTGCACCAAGTGCCTCGCCATGGAAGCTCTTCCTATGGTTACATTTTGTGCTTAATTCTGTGACTGTTGATTAATGACCACTCCCCCCCCACCAACCCCTTCCAGTCTTCTCAGTTCCAGAAGAGCAGGGACTAGATCCGGTTTTGTTCATTACTATACCCAGGTGCCTAACACAGAACCTGGCACAGAGCTGGCACTCGGTAAGTAATCTATTGAATTAATGAGTTTACATGTGAATATGGCTGAGTCTGTGGCACCTATTTCTAAGAACACATTTTGACAGGAATGAGACAGAGCAAGAGCAATGACATAACTCCAGGGACTTGAGAGGAGAGGGGTCTGGGGAGTAGCATCAAGACAGAACCACAAACCCTCTATGTCCTTCGCGATTTTGCCTGGTGCCCGGCCAGCCCCACTTCCACATATCTGCTGACGGTTTTTGCCTGACTCCATTCTTGATGGCCAACCACGATGCCACAAGAATCCTACGGCACCTTCTAAATTGGCAGTGAAAGTTTAAGTCATGTCAAACTGGCTTGTTTTGAAGATATTATATTATATGCCTGCTCCTTGGATGTTTTCGATCCAGTTCTTAGCAGGCACATTTTAATCACTGATGTGCACCTCTAGGCTATGAACTCCTTGAGAACATGCTTCGTCCTCCACGTAACCCTTGGTCCATGTTGGATAAATTGGCAACTGAAATACTTTGGAAAACAAAAGTTAGGATTGTTATAACTTGATTATCTCATCCAAGGGTCTCAAACTCAGAAACTCTTGGGGGCCAGGAATGATTAGAATAGAGGGAAGCAGGACAGATGAGAGTATTCTCCTGGGTATTATCTGAGTGACTGCTGGGAACTAGGCTGGCTAGACCACACACACTCTGTCTAAAGGCATTTGGGCTCAAAAACATGTGACCTCTGAGCATGCTGAGGAGAACTGACAGAGTCATATCCAGTGCACCAGGCATCAGTTTGCAACTCCTGACTAGTATTGTGGTTGTGACCTGACCTCCCCGAAAGATGTCCACATCCTAATCCCCCAGTCTGTTAATATGAATACGTGACCTCACATGGCAAAAGCAACTTTGCAAATATGATTAAGGATCTTGAGATAAAAATGAAATGAATTAACATGCATAGAGTGCCTAGAACCATGCCCGAACATCATAGGAATTAAATCAGCAGGATCCAATACATTGATCAAGGCAAGTAGATTCAGAATGGGGCCAGGACTAGAACCCAAATCTCCTAACTCCTGCACTGTTTAGTGCTTTGTCATTGCAATGCCGTTTTCCTACCAATTATCATCTTCAAAGTCAAAACAACCAGTTATAATACCCTTCTGGAGGGCTTAGCTACACTTTATGGCTATGGTTAGTGTTGATGTTCTCAGACCCTTTTGAGAGAAATGAAACATACAGGACCTCATTTTGAGATGATGTGCTGTTTGACTATAAGGCAGCCAGCCTAGTTAATAAGAGAATTTTCTCTGGTTAGAGTTCAGTCATTCATGGTTTTTCCCCCTCCAGATACAATGCGTAAGAAAACCAAAAAGGCCGGCACAGAGCCAGGCAGCGTGTCTGGTGACAGAGTCCGTGGGCTGCCTAGCCAAAGGCAGTGAGTGAACGTTCTGCAGACACCTGGCGGGAGACTCCAAAGCATTGTCCTGGCCTCCAAGATGCAGGCTCCACTCAAATTTATAGTTTCTCCAAAACATACTGCCCCGCCTCCCGGACTCTAGCTTGCTGTAAAGCCTGGGTATTACAACCATCCCATAAGGAGACTCTGCGTCCCTTAGCCAAGAAACAAGTATTCTCAGGGAACATGAACTTACAGGTGAGAAAGAGCTGCTAAGAAGATCATTCAAAGCGGAGTCAGTGAGCCACATTCCAGACCCACGACACCAGCTTGCTCAGTTGTATAATCACCCACTCTCCTCCTGCAGGGTGAAAATGCTGTTTTAGAAAGGACTTAAAGACTACTGCGTCCAAACGCAGACCCTCTAATAGTGTGAATTTCCAAACACACAGCTGGTGAGTGTCAGTGGCAATAGAGAATGCCTTCGTGCGACCATGCAGGAGGGAACAGACTGTTTTCCCTCCTCTCAGCCTCAACACGGCACACTTCTGTGACCAGCTAGGGGTTCCTTTCCCCACACACCAAGCAGCTCTCCAGCGGACCTGAACTGGGTGTCTGTCCTGTAACAATTCAATCCTGACACTTTCTGCCCAGATAGTGTCAGATCTCATAGGTTAAGGGCTCAGTCCCACAAGACTGCCCCCACCAGGCGCCAATCCTAAGTAGTAGGTTGTCACCTGTGCTTCTGACCAACTGGCTATAAATTGGGGTTTCCACAACCCCCTCCTTGGGTTTGATTCATTTGCTAGAGCAGCTCACAGAACTCAGGGAAACTATGTTTACCAGTTTATTATAAGGATATTACAAAGGATACAGATGAAGAGAGGGACAGAGCACGGTATGGGGTGGGGAAGGAGCTTCCATGCCCTCTGGGTTCCCCCCCACCCCACCGTGTTCAGCAACCTGGGAGCGCCTCACCTTTTGTGGCTCAAGAGTTTTCATAGAACTTCCCCTCTGGCCCCCCACGCACCACCTTCCCACGTGAAAGCCACGGTCCTCTAACCACTTGGTCTTTCAGGTGACCGGCCTGTCCTATGTTCCCTCATTAGCATAAACTCAGGTGTGACTCAAAAGGACTCATTCTGGATAACAAAAGACACTCCTGTCACTCAAGAAATTCCAAGGATTTTAGGTGCTCTGTGATAGGAACTGACAGCAAAGACCAAATACATTTCACTTTATACCGCAGGAATGTTTTGAAGGCAAAAGGAATGATAAATGTGAAAATGTTCCTATTAATATAGACATAAAAATACCTTGGAATACAATTTTCCAACAGTTTCAGCGTGCTGTAGATTTTACAGGTATCTGGCCAAAAATCCTTTCTCTGGCATCGAAGCCCATTTCCTATCTATAGGACGTGTGGGTGTGTTTTAAACTGGAATGTCACAGAAGCAATTGTTTTCTGGCCCAGGGCAATAAAGAGAAATACAAAAAACAACAAGCACTGGATTTAGAAACAGCCACTCAGTATCCTGGGAGATTGGTTCCAGGGCCCTCTGGGACACCAAAACCCAAGGATGCGCAAGTGCCTGAGATAAAATGGGGTAGTATTTGCATATCACCTACACACATCCTCCCGTATACTTTAAATCATCCCTAGATTACTTTAACACCTAATACAATGTAAATGCTATGGAAATAGTTGTTAGACTATATTTTTGAATTTGTTTTTTTTTTTGACAAATTTATTGAAGTATAATTTACATTCCATGCCATTACTCCATTTTAAGTGAACAATTAAATGATTTTTAGTAAATTTACCAGGTTGTACAGCTATCCACATAAATCAGTTTTAGAAGATTTCCTTCTCACTATTAAGTCCCCATATATTTTTGAATTTGTATTATTTTTATTGTTG
>CAUYRT010080636.1:0-31524 GCA_963574885.1 Lepilemur ruficaudatus
GAGCTAAGAGCCCAGCCTTCGAAATGAAGTCTTACAAGAATGGAAAAATAATTTTTCAAAGGTTATAAACTACAGATTCAATTTCTTTAATTGACATAGATCTATTCCGGTTACCTATGTCTGCTCGTGTAAGTTTTTATAGTTTGTGTTTTTCTTGGAATTGATCCTTTCATCTGTTAACATATTTATGCACGTAGTATTCCTTTATTATCTTTTAATGTTCATGAGATCAGTAGTAATGACCCTGTTTCACTTTTTAATTAGCAGTTTGTATCTTCTTTTTTCTTTTGGAAGTCTGGCTGGAGGTTTATCTTTATTCAACTTTTCAAATAACGGGTTTTCCATCTTACTGTTTTTTTAATTTGTATGTAAGTTCATGGATTTCTGCTCTAATTTTTTAAAAGTTTCTCTTCTTTTGCTTTATTTTGGCTTAAATTACTCTTCTTTCTCTGGATTCCAAAGGTAGAAATGTTAATTAATGAATTTAGGACATTTTTCTTTTTTCATGTATAAATTCAGTGCTCTAAATTTCCTTCTAAGCTCTTTTCACTGCATCTCACAATTTTTATAAATTATATTTTCATTTTGAGTTCAAAATATTTTCAAATTTTTCTTGATACCTTTTTTGATAATAAGTTATTAAGAAATATGATGTTGTATTTCAAATATTTAGGGATTTTATAGATATCTTTCTGTTATTGATTTCTAGTTTAAATCCACTGTTGGTGTGAGAAGATACTTTGTTAATTTTTACAGTTTTAAATTTATTACGGTGCGTCTTATGATCCATATGTGGTTGACTTTGGCCTTCTGTAAGTACCTCCTCTTTAGAGAGATTCTGTGTCTTGCAGTTTTTTCAGCTATAATTCACTGCTATTATACTGGAGCCCTGTTAGTGAGTGGAAAAGGGAGATTTCTACAATCTTATGATTAAATATCAGTCTTTCAGTGAACTTGTATCTCTGGTCTGTGACCTTCCAAAGTGTTTTCCTAGCGGTATAATTTCTACCTTGTACCCCCAACTCCCATCCTTTTCTGAAGCATTCTCAACCTATTTGCTTGAAGCCTTGATCCTTTTTGAGTATTTTTTTTCCTATCCTTTTTCCAATTGAACAAAAGCTCAAAAATTATTGTCTCCTGGAGAGTAGGCATTGCTATGGAGAAGAGACTGAGCATATTTGACAATTGTATTCCACAATTATTACCATTTCCCTACCCACGCTACAGCCAGGAGGGGATCTTCCTCAATCTTCAACATGAGAACCTAGTGAAGTTCAAGGAAGTAAATCCCATGACGGATGGAGTAGAGAACCCCTAAGATTGCAGCCCCAGGCATTTCTCCTTCTCATGATAGCCCACACTCAGCCTCCAGCAGTTCATTAAAATTACTATTGAAGTGTCCCTACCAGTTAATTTATGGCTCCAGTTTTCTGCTCCAAATAAAGATATCTCAGATGTGACTCTTGCTCTGTCTCTGTCTCTTCAGATTTCAGTTTGTTGGTTTATCTGGGGACCTCATTGCTCTGATGGCTCCAAAAAGTCGCTGATTTTCTGTGTGCCCAGATTTTCCTTTTCATAAGGACTGGAGTGATGACTTTGAAGCTCTTTGTATATCAGAGTTGAAACTGGAACAAATCCCTCCAGACCACTGCATCCAACTTTTACTGACATTTTCAAGATTTCTGATTTAGGCTTTAAGCTTTATGGTTGCTGTGATAGAATAATTTTATGTCCTTAGTGAAATCTGTGTCACCAGATGTTTCACAGTACTGTGTGTGTGTATGTATACATGTATATATATATATATATACACACATACATACATACATATATATATATATATATATATACACATATCTGGGGTTGTTTACTGTATCTTAAGTGTCTCTTAGGAGGATTTAATAGTTGTCTAATGAAGTAGAGACAAAGATTTATACCCATTATAAGTGAGTTACAGATGTATATTTATTCTTTGAATTGCTTCATAAGAAGGCTGTGTTCTACTCCAGTGTTTCTCAAAATGTATTAAGACCACTTGTAACAAAATAATTTGGAGCTTTGTTCAGAATGAAGATTCCTAGGCCCAAATCCTGCCTATTAAAACAGAACATTAGGGAGTGAGGCCTGGGAATATAAATGTTGTAAGATATCCAGGTGATTCATATTTATATTAAAGTTTGAGAACTACTGCTCAATGCATTCATTAGCAACTTCTGCTATTATCTATGGTAAGTCAAGAAATAGTTAAGCCTACTTTTCTCCAGGAAAACATTGCTCACTCAAGCATCATTCTGCATAACTAAATGATAAATGTAATCCAAATTATTATGGGCTTCATGAATCACAAACACAGCACTTATTTTTTAACTCCTTTAATGTTTTAAAGATTCAGCCTATTGAGCTGTTTATTTCTTCAACGAGGGCAGAGCTGTGAAAACTGTCTTCACAGTTCTTCTAAATTATACAATCACACTATCAACCATGTAGAATAAATCAGTACTGCAATATTGTTTCAGTACAATGCTTTTGGAAGAAATTCACTATGAAGCTAGGCCATATTGTCAATCTTGAAACAAAACTGAATCTAGATTGAAATAAAACAGAGCATCTCAAAAGCAAATATAGAAGATATCCCACTTTTGTCCCGTGGTTCTCAGAGAGAAAGATAAAGGAGCTTGTAATCATGCAGTATAACCTTTAATATTCAAGTTCACTTTCTTTATTTCTCAATGAAAGGTTACCACATCATGTTCTCTTTATTCTATTGAAATCTATTTTTTAAAATAAATACTTGGCATTTTGTATTTTTCACTCCATTTTTGGGACATGGGTTATAAGTAAAAATTGGGTCAAAATGTCCTCCTAGTCTTGCTTCATCTTTCATTTTTCTATCCCAACCTACTTTTTCCTGTGATCAATCAAGGACTGTGATGGGAATAGTGCAAGAGTCAGTCAAGGTCAATATGGAGGTTCTTCAAAAGGATTCAGTATAGATAGAACTTTGCTGAAAAATATTATGAATTGATGTAGCACACTTATTTTATGGAACCTAGGTTACATGAAAAGACTTTTGTTTAGAATGAAAAAGTTCTATTAAACTAGGTATGTTCTTTCGTTTGTAATTCATCCATAACTGGTCTTTGGATAAAAAGTGGGAAAAATTCCCACTTTTATTGGCTGGAATTTCACTAACAGGAGAACTTTCTACAATAAAAGACTCTAAAAAGCACTAAAAAGCCCAATAAGTTGGCAAATATGAGTTGTCTGTGATAATAAACACTGCTGTTTTCAATGTGCTACTAGTGAAATTTTAGGTGCATGTAAAACTGTTCTGGTGCAGTAATGCAAAATGCTATCTGACCATGGCATAAAACATTTTTCAAAGACTGTAAATAATGGGTAGGGATACATGGTATCCATGTTGGACTTTGCATTTATTAAGTGTTCACTATGCATCAGGCTCAGTGCTAGTGCTTTATATCAACAATAAATAGCTACACCATTCTAGTGAATTATTATTATCATGAAAATTTACACATGGAGAATATAAGGGTTACAAAGTCAGTACTTGGAAGAGAAAGAATTGGAATCAATCTGACTCTAAAGCACACCCCCTTTTCATATGCTATTGCTTAAGGTACATGGATCCTGCACTCAGTTTGACCTACATGGTCTCTAGACTTTTGGGTCTCCATGGATCCAGATTACTTTGAGAATAACCCCTCAACTGACTTGTTAATTTTGCTTTTCACTCTCTTTTCCCCCCTATTCATTATTGAGCAATTTTGTTAAACACAAAAATCTTTCAATCCTAAAATAATATTAAATACATTATAATTCCCATTGATTTGCAAGTCACTTTGGCTAGAATAACATGAAATTGATAATTAATAGCAGTAGAGAGTCTTGAAATATAGTCGTTTTGTAACAATATTAAAAGATTCTTTACCCTCTCCAACACACCTTATTAAACATTCTTTCAGAGCAAACTTGTGTGGGCTTAACTGATATAATTTGCATTATATGTGCTCTGGGGTAAAGAAATTTCATTAAATTTGTTCTTACATTATTATCAATGTTATCAATGTAACAGATAATTTAATACCATGCCATAATCCAACATTGTAAGATTTAATAGAAAAAATATGTCCTTCCTTCCTTCTTTCCTTCCTTGCTTGCTTCCTAACTTTCCTCCTTCCTTCCTTTGTTTCCTTCTTTGTGTGTCTCTCTCTCTTCAAAGATTTATTGAACATCCACTGTGTGCCATACCCTGTTCTAAGCAAGGACATACATCAGTGAACAAAAGAAAGTCCCAAGTCTTCAAGGAGTTTCCATTCTAGCTTCTAAAATATAAGTGAATATCTGTTCAGATTTTTCCTTGTAAATTTTGTATATTCTTTTTCAGAAGATCAACAAGCCAAAATAAGGTCTATGGGTACTCTTAAAAATAATGCTGCTTATTTAGAGATAAACTGGATGTTAGTGTCATGAGGGAAAGAGTGAGGTCTATTCAACTATTCTTATATCCCCAGAACATAGCAAACATACTTCCTGGTACTTAGTTTACTCTCCAGAAATATGTTAAAATTAGGATTTTAAGTTTTATGTCTAATTTATCTGAATATGTTTATTATAAAATGTGATATAGGCATACAGTTTATGTTTTTTTCCAGATGGATAACCAGTTGTGCTAATACTATTTATTATTTGATCTACTTATCATATCTTCACCAATGAAAAATTCTATCATTATTAGTTTTGATATTATTAAATTATACTTATATTCTCTTCTAAATTTGTTATTCCACCTTGTTGATTTGTTTATTCTTGCACAGAATCACATTGTTAAATTATTGTCCTTTCCTTTTCACATTTTACAACTCATATTTTCTTGTTTTATTGCATTGTCTGAAATTTGTAAGTAAAATGGTGAAAAACTGGAATAATAGCATGTATTTTTTTATTCATGGATTTAAGAATAAATTTGTGTTTTTCTGAGACTGCACTTTCCACTATAGTACATGTGGTATTTACATTCATACTTATTTAAAATAAAATTAAAAATTCAGTCCTTTGGTATCATTAGTAACATTTCAATGGATCAATAGGCATATTTGACTAGTGCCACCATATTGAACAGTGTGGAGAACATGGTTACCATTGCTCTAAGTTCTATTGGACAGTACTACTATAGAATTTCACCATTAAACTTGAGGTCTATTGTTGGTCCAAATGTACAATTTTTACTCATGTTATGAGAAGTATGTTTCAAAAAACACTAGTTTATAGGTGCTTCCTGAAAACAGGGAATAAATGTTAAATTTTATCAAATGATTTGAATAACAATTTTTTTAAAAAAACTTTTAGACTTCTTTATATGCAATAAAAATATTTTTGTAATGTTTACTGAGCCTCGCTTTCCTGTAATAAATGCAAGTTGCTTGTGGAATTTCATCCTGCTATATAAAATTCTCAAAGATTTTTCTCAAGATTATCCCTTTTCTATAAGTCATATTAAACTGAATTTTATTCTTTATATAATATTTTGTGTATATATCAAACCATTTTTAGGTTTAAAATAATTTTGGGAAGATTTAATATTTGTCACCTTCTAGAACATATTATATACCTAAATAATAATCTGTTCTAAAAATTTGGTTTGATACATATTTTAGGTGTTTCTAAATAATTAATATAAACATATTTCAAAACTTTTTGAGTCAATTTTTACAATTTATACTTTCCTGGACAATTGTCATATTTATTGAATTATTTCCAAATGTGTTTTTTTTTTTTTTAAAGAGTTGACTCTTGCTAGTACCCTGAGGTATCTTCCAAAGACCGTGAGAAAGGGCATATATTTTGTTCCCTGACACACTGAATGAGAAGAAGCCAAGAGCAGGCTGACAGCATATATGGACCTCATGATCCAAATATTTCTAAAACCTTACAAAATGTATAATTTGAGGAAGATTTTTCAACCTTCTACATTTATCTTTTAACCTGAATATGTCTCTTCCAATTTCCAAAACCACTTTCAATCTTTAGTCTAGGGAGGCAATTTGACTTGAAAAAAAATAAGTTTTTAATAGCTATTTTATATTTTCTGCTTAAAAATGGAATATATCTTCCTGGCTGGAGGTGTTTGCCTGTCTCCCTGGGGTGACATGTTAAGTAGTCCTGCATTAGGTGAAGAAAGGGACTCTAAGATCTGTTGTAACTGTATCCTAGTGAATTGTATATTTACAAGACACACCCACTGACACAGCAGTGCAGGAATAATGTGGGAGTAAGAGGGATTTCTTCACCGGGAATTTGGCACAAAGTAGTTTACTTATTACTTCACGTTCAGGGAATTTTGGACCACTGAGGACACATAAATAGTAAGCATCTGAAGGTTGAAAGAAAGGAAATTGTGGTATAGAGACGGATGTCTGCAAAGAATGTTGGGGCATAAAAGCAGCATATTTTCCGTATATATCCGGTTGTATGATAGTAGCTAATAATGTCACTTTTAGTCATTAATGCCTAAATTAAACTTCAAAATATTGCAAAATTTCAACTGTCTTCAATTTAGCCAAAATGCTAAATGCTAACATGTTATATTTGCATTGATTCCTGTAGTGTAAAAAAGAACTTTACATACCTTTCTGTCTTTTATATTCTTCTCTGCCCTTCCCTCATAGTAAAAAGAAAGAGGGAGAAAAAAGACAGGCAATAGCTATGACTGGAACTTCTATCTTTATTATTAGTATAGATAATTCATATGTAACACTAATAAAATTGAGGGCCCACGAATTTTAGCTTTTATGTGAAATTACATTAAAATAAATAACATTCCATCAGAAAAAAACCTTTGCTTCAGCTTTTAAAAGATATTCAAAAGGCAATAAATTCTGAAAGCAACTTTTTACATCCTCTTTAGATATCCTCCTTCTCTCTAGCTCTCACCTATGCCATATTGTAACTTCTGAAAAATATTTTTCTCTCCCCTCTCTCTCTGCTACCCCAACCTATGACTCCACCTTCCCACTGTGTAGCTTTTTTCTCTTTCCCTTTCTCCTCTCTCTCTTTTTCTCTTTCCCATGCTGTCCTTTTACGTCCATACTATTTTCTATATCATCTGTCCCTTCTATACACCATCCCATAAAATGCTTTTAATTCTTTAAATACAATTTTCCATCTTGCTTCTCTTTGATAATTTTACTTTCTTTTTTTTCCCCCTTTGGGAGGTAGTTAGGTCATGATTTGATAATTTTAGAAGCTATCTGTACTCTTGCAGACTATGTGCCACAAAGTATTGAGAAAAGCTTTGGCTATAGTACAGATATTCCTGGATCTGGATCCTGAATTTGCCTATCACTGTGTATTAAACAGTATTTTCCCTCTTTGTGCCTTAGTTTCCTTATTTGTAAAATAAACATATGTATATCTCAGAGCTGTAATAAAGGATAAATAAGATAATGCTTGTGAAAATGCATAGCATCTAGTTCAATAATGCTTTCTTATTTCTTTAATATATCCCTCTATAGTTCTAATGGAGCTTTAATGCCTACAGGGAATATCATGGCAGAAAATCTCATAAACATTGACTGTGTTTAATACAGTTCATTCAGTATTGTTTTATATTCACATCTGATGAGTGGAGACATTGGAGTTTTCAAATGGTTGTTTAAATGGAAGGCTTAAAAAAAAAAAAAAAGCTGGGTAGAGTTTTGCTCAAATAAGTATACAATGGTCCTCAACCTTTTTTTGCCCCAGGGATCAGTTCCCTGGTTTCATGGAAGATAATTTTTTCGTGGCACACTGGCGAGGGGGGGCGGGTCGGGAGGGAGTGGGGAGGGGAGCTCCGGTTGTGATGTCAGCGCTGGGGAGGACAGTGGCTGTGAATACCTGCCATTCACCTACTCCTGCTGCTTTGGGTTGTGCCCACCTGACCTGGGGGACAAGGGGCGGAACTCTGCAGCCTGTCCCGGTACCGGTCCATGGCCAGGGGTTGGGGACCAGTTTTATGATAAGACGGTAAGGAGAAAGTGAAGGTATTTTTGACATTCTTTACTACTTTACCAATTCCTGACTATGAAAAAGAAGAAATCTCACCAGACTGGAACCTTTATTGAATTATTCTATTTCTGAATGCTATCAGGGAATTCTATGCTGACTTTACACTTGACTCAATATTCATATTAATGAGAATACCTCCAAAGAATATAATATTAGTCTATGAAGAGGTAAATATATTAAATTAAATTTATGGAGCATTATTGGCTAAGGTTTCATGAGGATTTCTTATAGTTTGGTGAGAAAATATTTCCTTGAAAATGTTTAAAGTAAATTATTCATATTAATGGAATAAAGTATACGTTTTTATATTGCTACATAAATTAATTAGAAATCATTAGAAAAGGGGAAGCACTGTCAAATTTGTTTTTTTAAGAGTCTTTCTAAAAGGCAGCCTAGCGTATTGGTTAACTGTGCTGATGCAGAAGTCAAGCTGCATGACTTAGAATCCAGCTCTACCCTTTACTGGGTTAAATTATTAATTTCCTTGTGCTTTAGGTCCCTCATCTGTGAAAGCTGGTTGACAGATGAACAAACATTGGAGACACTATCCAGTAGTTTATATAGCGCATAGTAAGTGTTAAATAAAATAACTTCAGGAGCCAGTATTAGCGGAGAAACAGTGTGCAGTGAAGTGGAAGAACAACGATATGGACCCACGAGGTTAAAGGCTAAGATCTGATCTGGTCAGGGGCTTCTATGTGCCTGTACAAGGCTTCCTTCTCTTCTATGAGCATTAGTTTTCTCATTTGAAATTAGCTCTAATTTTTAAAACTCCGCGAGCTACTATATTTTTAACACTGTGGGAAATAAGATGATTAAATCGAAATCTGATGTGCATTCAACATCTGTCTTAGAATCCACATTTAAAGAATGAAAATAAATTTGGAAATTTATGAGGCTATAATAATTAGGGTTATATTCAGGATAATATATTAACAAATGCATTATCTTCTGATGGAAGCTGAAACCTATTGGCAATTAAAAATATATAAATAATTCTTATATATTTTATATGCTATTAATTAGCAAAAAAGAAAAAAATAAAGAATTGTGTAAAAATTCAGTGTGGGACATGAAAGAATATTTTTCTCATCATAGTTATCTTTAGAAATAAACAACTTTGCAACCAAGTATGAAAACTGACTAAATTTTTGTTTTGTCGTTAAATGGAATGTTTTTTACTCTGGTTTAAATGATGTTGGGAGATGAGATCAATAAACTGATTATGGTAAACTGGCTACATTTTCCAGGAAGGCTACTTAGGAATAATGTAAAGAAAAACAAATTTAGCATAGATTTTTTAAAAGGCCAACTTTGTACTTGTGTATATGTTTACATATTCTGTTTCCATTGTGCTATCAAATTAACAATTATATGAGCCAGAAGAAAGCATCTAATTAAAGAACAAAATGTAATCTGTGCTATTATACTTCCCTTGGTCCTATTATAGAATTATCTGTGAAGATGATGAAATACTGCTCTCTACTAAATGACTTAGGCATCTATAGCTATTTATCATTAGAGGGAACTGTAGATCAGCATAGAGCCTTGAGTCATAGAATAATGCTACATTAGCAATAGATCTTTAAAAGGGTCCAATATAATCCCAAAAAGATAAACTTCCTTAGCTTCACCATCCTTCTACCCCAGATATTCCATCCCTTCTGGTATTTTCCATCTTAGTAAATGAAACCATCTATCCAGAAGAAGCACACAATGGAAATCTGAGAGTCATTTGTAACTCTGACCTTTCTTTCACTCCTCCCATGTCCAAGTTATCAATAAATCTTTTTATATTTCATCTGTTAAATATTTCCTGAATCTTCCCACTTCTCTTAATCTCTAGCACTACCACCTAATCCAAGATACCACTGTTCGCCTTCTGTCCTGCTTAATTTGTCACATATACCTACTCTTTCTTCATTCACACTTATCCCCTCTTCAACCCATTTTCCATCCTTCAATTACTTTCTTTTTTCTTAGGCTAAGACGCAATGCCCTTAACATGACTGAGTCCCTTGACAGGAATATTCTCTCTCCATCATGCCTGCTTCAGACAAATAGACACATTCTCAGCAAAGTCTTTCCATTCAGTTACTTTCCTTGATAGTATTTACCTCATAAGGCATTCGTATATTCTTTTACATAATTATTTGATTAATTTATGTCCCTCCATTTCTCTATAATTCCCTGATTGCAGCAATTGTGTCTGATTTTGCCTACCACTCTTTGCCTAGCACAAAACACAGTGCTTGGAGCACAATTGGTACTGAATATTTTTGGAATGAATGAGTGAATAAATGAAGGAATGATTGCTAATATTATACATAGCTTTCTGACTTATGGTTCAGCCTTTGGCTGAGACAGAAATCTTATATTGACTGATTTGGGTGAAAAATTAGCACAAACAGGTGAATACATAATTAAATAATGTAGATAAAATATTTCATGTCATCAGATTACCTTTGTTTGGTGGTACAGTATAATTAAGAGTTCAGGGTCTTTTTAATTATTTAAATCTATTTTTATTATAGTAAGGTAAACAGTGTTTCCTCAAAAGTCATGAGCTTAACTTAAAACTTACATTAGTCTGTAATAATGTTATTTTAGTGTATATTACCAAGTATTGAATAAATATATATAATTTTCCTTAGACCTGGAATAACTACTGTTTTTGTTTCCTCTTGTGTTCAAATTTCTTTCTTTTTCATATTTTCTTTCTTAACTGAAAGCTAACATTAAGGGAGCCAAGTAATAAATTTTCACTAGATACTTCACATATGTTCTTCACACAATATTACTTAAAAACAAACTTTCGAGTAGGCGTCTATTCTTCGGAGGTAGAACCCTAACAGATTGTTCAGTCAAACCAAAAGTTTTATTTTCTCTCATTCTTTTTGTCTTTGGATTCGTCCTCGTCTTTGTCTTTCCCTCTCTCTTCTCTGGCTTTGCTTCCCCAACTCCTCCCAAGTTGTCAGACTATCTCCTCCCTCAATCTCTAAACTTCTGCAGGTCTCCTTTCTACGCCACAATCTGCTCGGCACACAAACACACACCTCTCTGACCTGAAAATACTTGTAAGGCTTACAAGTATTTTCATTGATTTTTCTCCATCACAGTGGCCATTTGAGCTCTTTGCCAGGGATTTTTTTTCCTCACAGTTTCAACTTTTGTATTTCTTATCACACTTAACACATCATAGCGGTACTCTTGCTCTGCCACTTCCTAGCTGTGTGACTTGGCTCAGGGCCTGTTTTCCCTCCTGAAAAACAGAGATCACAATAGTCTGTAGAGAAAGAGGCTCTGAACTTAGACAATTTAAACGGCTCTTTTCAAAAAACAACATAAAATTTGGAGCAAAAATAAGCACAAAGTGAATGTTTGTCAAGAATAAGGAAAGAAATTAAAATACAGTACAACTTATTAAAAGTTAGTTGAGACCACAAGATTGAGAAAATAATAATCAATATTCATTAACTTATACTATCTTTATAATACTTTTTTCTTACAAATTTTGGCTGCAGACCAAAGATTGGCTCTTCCTATGACAGCAATTTTGAAAATCACTTTCTATAGCTAGAATAAAAAGAAAAAAAACCTTAGTTCATCCTCTACAGTGGTAGATTGAATTTTTTATTGATAGTTCAGAAATAATTGCTTTATATTCACAAGCCATTATAGGCAATATCACATAGATTTTTAAGATCAATGTCTAATTTTGGAAACTTTCTGTCAAGTTATTTTGTGGGTGAACCATAAGATTGGAAGGATTTTTCACAGACTAGCTTCTGGCTCTGTAACTTTCAAATCATGTTTCTTTTCCACTCTTGACTCACTTTCAGGGCTTGAGGCTGTGGAAGCCATTTATATACTGATGCCCTTCATACAGGAAATTATAGACTGGTCACAAAGCATCTCAGACCACTTTCGATTAACTCGTAAGCAGTACGTTACAAATAAAACCAATTTATCAAATACTCTGTAGTAAATAACTATTACTATTATGAGAACAACAAATACAATAAAAGTAACCTGACATGAAAATTACTGTCAATTTTGTCTCATTTAAAGAGTTATTGAAGAAAATATGTATGTGCCTAGAATATTGTCATCATCATAGTAATGAATTACATTTATTGAGAGTTTGTTGTGTGACAGGCACTCTTCTAAGCACTTTACATAGATAACTTATAATCCTTTCCAGAACCCTATGTGGCATGTGATTTAGCATCTCTGTTTTACAAATGAAGAAACTGAGGCACAGATGATCTCCTTTCTATCATATTTAATCTGTACAGTGCAAATATTTGCATCATTAAACTACAAATTGTAAGGTTTTTTTTTGTTTGTTTTTTGTTTTTTTTTTTTTTTGAGATAGGGTCTCACTCCATTGCCCAGGTTAGAATCCAGTGGCATTATCATAACTCCTGGGTTCAACTGCCTGCCAAGTAGCTGGAACTACAGGAACACACTAGTATGCCTGGCTAATTTTTCTAATTTGAGGTGTCTCTATGTTGCTCATGCTGATCTTGAACTCCTGGCCTCAAGCCATTCTCCCCTCTGGGCTTCCCAAAGTGCTGCGATTACAAGCATGAGCCACCGTGCCCAGCCTGTGAGGATTTTTTATGCCATTTTGTGGTCAAGTAAAATGGCAGACTCTATCTGAGATAACTTAAAAACACTTTCCCAGAGACAAATGTACAGTTAAAAATACTAGATATATTTTTTCACATTTTAAAACTTCTCTACATTTCTATTGATATACTTAGCTAAATATGAGAGCTTATGTTACAAAAGTGCTATTACACAGAAATTATTGCTTAAAAATAACATTTATATTATCTATCAGGTTATTTAAGAGTTCTATTACCTAGAGTTCTAGGTTAGGGTAATATAATTTACAGAGACCTTCCAGTCAACTTCTTAGTCTTTCAAAAAATTTCTCTTTTTATTTGATGTAGGCCAAAGATTTCTTCTTCGTAGTCTTACCTTCCACTTACCTAACGGAGGTTTATTATAACTCTTTAGACCATACTGTAGCTCATATAAACAAAACTCTGCATAGTCATTTTCACATATTTATAGAATCATTTATGTTTTCTTTCTGCAAAAACAATCTAAACTTCTTTGGGTCAGGGATCCATTCTACCTGTCTTATTATCAGCACCAAGCTGAGAGCTTGGTATATAATGGAGACTCAAAAATTGGACGTAAAATATATAAACTATCTAAAGAGGCCACCTCTGGTTATTTTTATATCACACTCAGTGACGAGTTAGATGCCAGGATAAGAAGAAGGAAAGGCTGCCAGGTGTGGTAGTGCATCCTTGTAGTCCCAGCTACTTGGGAGGCTGAGGCAGGAGAATTGCTTGAGCCCAGGAGTTTGAGGCTGCAGTGAGCTGTGATCATGCCTCTGCACTCCAGCCTGAGCAACAGCAGGACCATGTCTCTTAAAAAAACAAACAAACAAAAACCTTTAGTCCTTTAAGACACTTTTTGGCAAGTAACCAGAAATTACTAGAAACACTTTCTACTTCTTATTTTTTATGTAGTTGAAGATTGGAAATGCTGGAAACTTTCCCAGGATCACAAGACTTTTAAATGGTAAACCTAGAACTTGAATCAAAGCCACCTGTCTCTAAAAGTCCATATTCACTCAGTCAGTATGTATTTCAGACCATGAATACCGCAGTAAACAAGGTAAAGAAGATAGACATGGTTCATATCCTATTGGTACATGTGGCTGGATCCATTGTTCCATGCTCTAAGTACCAGTCTAAGTCCAGACAGAAAGTTGGAAACTGGAGTACAAAATATACTATGGAGAAATGGCTGAACAGGTGGTAGAGGGCTGAAAAAGAAGTAACAGTGTTGAAAGCAGCTGGAGATAGAAACCTATTTTGGGGGCAACTTACGATTGCTAGAATTGTTTATGGAACAAAAAGCAAATAAAAAGGAGCAAGTCCCATAGCCTTCATGCAGCCTTGCAGTCTCCCTCTAGCACCTCTACCAACAGAATCTAAAAGGAAATCAGGTAGCAAAGGGAAAATGTGGTTTGTAGAGTCCCAGCCCCAAGCACCACAGAGCAAAAGTATAGAAAGGTGAGTTTGGAGCTGAGAGACAATAGGTAAATGACAGCAATACCCTATCACCCTGTATCAGAGAGAATATAGTCAGAAATTTATGAAGATGTAGAGCTAGGAACTACCTAGTCCAACCTGCTTATTTTTCCACAGAGAAAGCTGAGGCCGAAAGTGGGTAAGTGCTTGTAAAAGGTTGTAAGTATCAGAGCCAAGACAGAATATGAAGTTTCTTGCTACACATGACACTGTAATTTCTGCTATTCAATCTTGTCTCTAAGGACAATGAACAAACTAATGGACAATGTTCTCAAAAGATAAAAATATGATTTGCAAAGGATGCAGAAGACGAAAACTTTTATAATGGGAGATTCTTATAACCTCCCTAGAGCAAAATAAAAGAAACAAGTGCCTGATGGCTTTACTTTGTATGAAATCAGACTTCGAGAAGTCAGGGAATAGATAATAACATGTCCCTTAGTTTGTTTCTTTCAAATTCCATTCTTTTTATCTGGAGCTAAGTAACACTTAGTTTAAGATTATGTTCCCATCAGGGCTGATCAGTGATTCTAGTCTAATAGTAAATTTTTTGAGGCTATCCATTTAATAATTTAGTATTACCCATTGATTCCCAGATACAAGATTACAGAGAGAGAGACTGTATAGTGAAAAGAACATTGAAACAACATCATAGCCTGATTCCTCATTCCTTGGTCTCACAGGGCTCTGTGCTAATTGCATTGCCATGGACACATTATTGTTAGTTAGGGCAAAGAGAACTGTGTGATGAACAACCATGCTACAGCAATATTTCCTCGGTGCTAGAGTCAAGCCAAATCAAAGGTCCGTATGAATTACAGTCTGTTTGAGTAGCCTAGATTTGTACAATCTTGAAGTCCTGTGAAAAGGTAAGTTTTACAAAGATACATGTCTTTCATTGGTTGTTTTGACAGACAAGCTATTGAACAAAGACACCTACAGTTCAAACCCTTTTTAATCCATTTTATGTAATTTGAAAAAAATTCCACAGTATATTAAAATGCTACAATATGATTTTGTCTTTGGCCAGGGCTTTTCAAGGATTTACTGACTAACACTGCGCGTGCTTTTGTTTAGGGATTTTTCTCAGTGAGGCTCTGATGTCAAAGTCTTTTGTTTAATTTACTCAATAAGAGCTGGCTTTCTTTTCAATTGTTTAAAATGAGAATGGCATTTAATTTTAGCACTTTACTGTCTTGTCATAAAGCTGAACTTCTGCAGTTGAGAGAATGTTGTATCTTCAAACAGCAAAAGATTCCAGAAATTTAAGAGGTGTACCAGCTCATTTTATTTGGAAAAACATAGTTCTAGAAACATTAACTTGTTTTTTTGAGACGTGTTGTTCTGAAGCAAACATTAATGGTGGCAATTTGGGAACCTGTTCACTTTCACAAGGTGGGCTTTTTCCCCACAAATAATGATCATTCATAAATGCCCTATTAATATTCACATTAAACTACAGAAGAAATCATCCAATTTTACCTGCATGATATAGATAGGTGCAAGGCAATGGTTATTTTAGGGAACATACAGCATCATGTTTGAGTGGATCAGCTCAAACTTTGCATTCAGGTTTGATTTCATTATTTGATTTAATCTCTCTTTTTGTTTGAGAAGCAAAGTAAAAATAAAGCAAATTAAATGGTAGAATCATTTCTATTATTAAATACACACTGGATCTCTCATTGTATTGTGTCTGGAGTCTTCTAAAAAATTAAACAAAAAACTAATATAGCCTCAAAAAATAATTTTCACCGTGGCATTCAAATCATTTTCCTTTGGATTTATTCTCTTGCTTCTAATGAAATCTTATATTTATCACAGAAAGATATATTATAGTTTTTATAATTTATAAATATTTTTATCTCACTTTAAAACTATTAAAACAGGAGTGCTTTCAATGTTAGATGCAGGTAGTTTTTTCACTTTGAAACTAAAACATCATTCTGTTCCTATTTCAAGCTTTTGGATCAGTTTAATGCAAGAATAACCTTAAGATTGCAAAATCTACTTAAAAAACTGTCTCCATAGGCAAAACTTATAAAGATGCAGCAAGGGTTTTTCTTGTGAATGCAAAACAAATATGAAAAAATAAATTTGATGTCAAGGCTGACAAATGCAAACAGTGCTCATAACCCCTTAGTTTAAAAGTTTGTTTTTCCCAGAAGTAGCTTCATTTTTGTCATTGATTTTATAAGTGATATATTGTAAATTTGTAAGTATAAAATACATACATAGTGACAAACTTCTTTTAACTATTATATATAGAGAGGAGTTAATTAGAAGGTGAACAAAAGCAGCTCCAATTTCTTAAACATTTTTTTTTAATGCAGCCTAAGATTATGAAGATATACGGAAGCAGGGTCACCATAGATCATTCCATTGAAATCTGATCATGGTTATTTATTCATGACTTTTACAAATGGCTTAATTATCTAAGCATGGTTTTTGAAATATAATTATGCAACTTATTAGCTCTATAATTTTAGAAATTTTAGTTAGCTTTTCCAGTAATCTGTTTTCTTATCATAAAATGGGAGTAATGATATCTACTATTTAGGAGTGCCATGGGGAATCCAGATAATATATTTAAGTACATGTAGTTCTTCTGATTGCTATTATGTCCTACCTATGTGGAATGCAAGAGTTCATAAACACATTCTTTCAAGGAACAGGAGAGAAGGAGGGCCAGTGTGGAGACTGAATTGTAACGGAATTATTACAATTCTATACCATTATTATCTTTTGTTGAATTAAAGGTGATTTGATTATGAGTGCCTTTTTACTGAAAGATTTTGTTTGGTAACTGAAGGATAACTTTTACTTTGGGGGTGCTATTGCCAGAATAGGTTGTATAAACAATTACTTATTCTTTTTAAAAGCTAAATCTAAATTTATGAATCACTACATATTGGCCTGCTGAGTGATTGCAATATGACTCAACAGTATGAACACTGACCACCAACAGAACAGTGAAAATTAATGTTTATTGAACATAATATGTGCCATGCACTGTTATAAGTGCTTTATATTAATTGTCACATATGATTGGCATTACACAGACAGAGCACACAGAATTTTTAAAAAATCATCTAAGGTGTCACAGCTAGTGAGGTGACAAAACCCAGATTTAAATTCAAAAAGTCTAACTCCAGATTCTGCCTTTTTGACTACGAACTGAGTTGTGGTGTCCAAGGAATTGTCAGAGGAAGAGAAGGACCTCCGATGACTATTCCAGAAAACACTCCTCAACTAGATCAAGCCAGATAGGTGAGGGTGACATGGGCAAAACCCACACTCTTGGGCTTGCTTAGATGCAAAGATTTTCTAAGATGAACTTTTTTCTCTCTACTTTCTAATTATAAGAATTGTAAAACAAATATGTAATGTACATTCAAATTCTAACTAGCATCTCTTGACACTCCAAATATTTAATAAAGGTTGTTGCACAAATCAGCAGGAGCTAAAGCAGGGTCCTGGGGACACTCTACTGTTTCAAATGTGACCTCATTAGTCCTAGATCTTGCTGGAATCTTGACAGAATGGCCAAAATGCTGGAGGAATTACTGAGGGAGCTTAGAGCTGTGACTGTTTTTCTACCAGTTCAGAAATATTCAAATATGTTCGTATCTGGAACATCTGACATGGTTGCAGATTGTGCGTGTAGCCTGCATATCAGCCCTACTTTGAACATATTTTATCATTTAGTCATAAAACATGAGAATAAAAAGCTTATTGTATATGAAATTACCTTACATAATAAAGAATAAGAAATTGTTTTGTGGACTCAGTTGTTGTTGCTTTTGAAAGATTTGAAGAAAAAGAAGAAGGTAACTCTGTAATCAAAAAAGAATTGCATAGTTAAGCCTGCCATAAAGAAAATCCTTTTTTAAAGGCTCCTTGGAGATTACAAAACTGCACTATGTTATTAAAGATACACTGTATCTGAAATTTTTTTTTACTCTAGTAGCTACTTTACAATGTCTCTCTGGACTCACAGGAACTATAAGTAAGCTTGTGTGAGATCAACTTTTTGTTTATGACTGTATGCACTCTAAATAAAGAAAATCAGTGCTGTACAATGCTTATCACTACTATGATAAACTACTATGACAGGCTGAATATTATGTTTTCTTTCTTTTCTTTTTTTTAAATAACAGTCTTCTTCATGAAAAGTTTAAAATGAATATTTCAATTGAGACATAAGGAGGCACAAAGGAGTAAAGTAAGAAGATAACATGATTTTGTCTTCTGATTTAAGAGACAGATAGATGGTGTAGAGGTCTTAGAATCCAGAGCAAAGGAGCTCTCTCTGCGTGAATTTAAGGATAGTTGGAGTTGTTAAGAAATTCATTGTTTTCAGTCAAAGAGTAAAGAAGAAACTAGCATTTTGTGTTCACGTGAGTATCAATTTAATAGTAAAGTATGACATACTATTAATATTATAAAAGACATACAGTACAGAATTATATAAAGTTAAAATAACTGCATCTTCCCCTCGCCACTATGCTATTTCCTCAAGAAAGCAACTTTTATCATTTGCTGTGCCTTCTGTACAGATGTCTCATTTGTGCGCACACACACACACACGCACGCGGAATCAAAGTGCACAAACTGTACTGTGATTTTGCATTTATTGTTTTTAAAAAAGCAGCAAAAAAGATAATGCTTAATGGGGGTCTAGTAAAGAAGAAGACAGAGGCTATTGCTTAATTAGCTCCTCCCCAGAAATTCTCCCCTGCCACTCAATATCTCACACAAGAAACATCCTTATACTTTATTGTTTGTTTGTTTTAGTATTTTTTCCCCCCTGCATCAAATGTAACTAAGATCTCTTAACTCTCTGCAGTTTGTTCGTGGCATGGTGAGCAAAGGCTGGATTAGAAGTCAAGACACTTAAATTCTAGGGCTTTTCTTTGTCACTCTCTTGCTGAGAATGAGCCTCTTCAACTCTCTGTCCCTCAGTTTCTTCATTTGCAAAATAAAACTGTTAACCCAGGTGATTCGAAATGTTGCCCCTACTTTTCAGGGTGTTTTTGAGTCTAAATTGACTAGTTTTTAGTGTTGTTTATGCTTGCAGTGCTTCCTTTACCCTAACAAAAAAAAAAAAAAAAAAGAAATATTCCCTAATAAAGCATTTATCATCAAAAAGTTTTCTGAATTTTTGACCAAAACATTTATTCATACAATAAAAAAAGCATTTTTAGTAAGATGTACAGACTTATCCTTTGATAAAATTGTATCAGTGTGAGAGTGCTACAAAAGAGCACCGATTAGCTAATAGCAACAACACACTTAATATTCACTGAGTTCTTACTTTGTGCTAGAAGCAGTTCTAAGTATAGTTGTCCCTCTGTATCCATAAGGGGTTGGTTACAGGACTTTGTGGATACCCAAATCTGTTGATGCTCAAGTCCCTTATATACAATGATGTAATAGTTGTACATAATCTATGCACATTCTCCTGCATACTTTAATTCATCTCTCGATTACTTATAACATCTAATACAATGTAAAAATTACATAAATAGTTATTATAGTGTTTAGGGAATAATGACAAGAAAAAAGTCTGTACATGTTCAGTACAGAAGAAACCATTTTTTTCTGAATATTTTTGATATGTAGAACTCACAGATACGGAGGGCCGACTATAGTTTGAATACATGAACTTACCTGAACCTCTCAACCACACTATTAAGTTCCCTTTGATTATTAGTGTCATTTAAGGAAGTATAAAGAAAGAGGAGCAATGTGGGATTCAGAGGGAGTGGAGTCCAGTACTTCCCCCAGCTATGAGATGGTCTCTGGGACCACTACAAAAAAAATAGCATCACCATATTAGGGAGCTTTGTAGTGTTACAATTACTAGGCACAATAAACGTGACTGAGAGATCATTTGAGGCCTCCTGAGACCTGAAATTTGTAAGCACGCCTCAACTCGCGAGTTTTATTATCTTGGTAAGACCGGACCCCCTTGCGACTCCTGTAAACAACCAAACTTAATTCCTGAAAGATCCCTTGGTCGCTGTTCTCACCTTCATGCAGACCATGTGTGCTCTTTGTCACAGTACTATTCCTATTATATGGCAAGAACTTCAATCATATCAAGCATTTCAAATGTCTATGGCTTTATTACAACTTTTGGAGACAAGGAAAGGATCACATTTCGGGCTGTGGTTGGCTGCTGTTTTATTAGATGCAAACTCAATTCCTTTTCTCTTCTTGGAGTCCCCTTTCCTCATTTAGTCACCTTCTGCAAGCAGAAGTTCTAACTGATGGTTCTGATGAACGCTCAAAATTCCTGGGGAACAGAGGTGCAATCCTGTTCTGTTTTTTTCTCTGCAATCTGATCAACAAACATTTCCCCACAGATAGGCAGGAAGAAAAAAGGAGATATCGACACATCCTATCTATATACCAAAAGATGTGATTCAGGCCCCGTCTACTCTCCAGCTACTCAAACTCTTCACCCCACATCCAACACCCACACACAAAACTAAGCTTTCCTCTTCTGGGCATTCATTATACTGCAAACATTCAGCTCATTTCATACTATGTGTGCTCTTCTATGAGGAAAATGGACACATTACAAGAAACAAAATAAAATATATCAGACCCTGTCTCCAAGATAACAGTAGGATCTACCATCCGTCATGGAATTTTCATTTTCCTTTCCTTGCTCATAATCTCCTTCTCCCATAAAATCATTTAGAGACTGGGTAGATTAATTTCAGTTTTGTTAACTATAGAAAGAAGAATTGAAGTGTCAATCTGAGAAAAATTTGTGTGTAAATGTTTTGATCAGAGAAGATCATCAGGTTTCAGTGGACTAGGGCCATGCATCATATGGGTGAAGAGAGGTTTCCCATGACCAGTGATCTAACTATGTCCTTTGTTCACCTTTAATTCTAAAATAGAGATTTGCGGTGGCTAGTAGAAGGGTCTTATTTTTATATAATAGTTTTAAAAATGATCTTATGAAATTAAAGTGCTAGAACTAGTAGAAACCTTAAAAATCATCTAGCTACTACTTCACTTTACAGGTAGTTAACTGAAGAGAGTTCACCTAATTTGCTCATATTCATACACGAGATTCCCATTATGTAATAATAATTACATTTGAAAATTTAAAGTATCCATAAATTTTCAAACTTCTTACATTCCCCAAAATAGCAACAAATAAGAAATTTGAAAAAAAATTTTTTTGAGAGACTTTCAATGGATAAAATTAGCTAATTAAATTGAGTACTTAAAACCTTCCAGCAAACATATCAATACCATAGGAAATGATTCACTCAGAAAGAAGAACAAATTATTATGGAAACTTTAAGCATGGATGATATTAACCATATCAGAAAAAAACAAAGCCTAAGTGTAAGTAATGCTATTATCCGTTTATTTGTATTAAAGGTAACTTGGAGTTTTAAAGGACTGATTAGAAAAGATAAAAAGAAAAAAATACACAATGTGTATGAGATAGGCAAATATTCCATTCTTCTATCAAAATTGTTTTTAAGTATTTATTGAGAGCAAACAATGTAACTAGTATTTTTCATACATAATAGCATAAATCTCAAAACCTCTGCAAACTAAGTATTATTAGACCTATTTTACTAGTGATAAAATAGGCCTAGAAAGCAATTTTATCAAGTTTGCAAACCTAATGAGTTGGAGAACCATGTTTTGAGTTTCAATTTATCTGACTTACTCCATACACTTCTCTCTAAAATGTGTTGGCTCCCTTCTAATTTTAAAGGAGATGATTAGAAAAAAATATGAAAAATTACCAAATTAGATTAAAGGTAAAAGTATGAAATAAGTTTTCATGAACTAATCCTAGGTTGAGAAATATCAAGTATAAGTACACAGAGTTAATGTTAAAATCATACCTTTAATTTCATCTTAAATAGCAAAGTAATTTCTATCATTGGTAGATATGTTCTTATTTTTCCTTTTTATCCAGACATCTACAGAGATGTTTTACAGCTAAAACTTTATCCTATTTTACTAACTTTAAAATACATATACATATAGCTTGTCCACCAGAGATCTTGAATAATTAAACAATAAAACCCATGCTATGAAAGAGAGGAGACATCATTAAAGCTAGAATCATAAAAAATAGTGATGCACAGGAAACCAGACTTTTTTGCACACAGGAAGTATTTTCAAGTTGAACCTTCTTCTTAAAAATATCTAGAAAAGGATAAATTCTCCTCCCCGCCCTCTGCAAAGGATTGCAGCATAAGTAGATAATAGATTTACAGAGAGATAGAGCTGCTGCAGTGATTTTACAAATATAGGCAAAGTATTCCTAGAGAGGAAAAGAATAGAAAATCATAACGTCCCATGGTATATCTGACAAGACTTTTTTGGGGTCAAATTGGCAGTTGACCCAATACATCTTGAAACTATATTGAAGAGGGAAAAATCTGTTTTACCTTCTGGGCAATTAAGAATGAAATTGAAAACACAGTTACTCAAAGCTATACAAGTTCAATCTATAAGGGTTCTCTAATTAAAATTAGATTTTGAGCTGCTTCAGATCCAGAGACAGAATTCTCTCAAACTGTTATTAAATGTATTTCCAGAGAAATTGATACAGATACAGAAGAGAAACTGGGTGACAAAAGTCTAGACTATACTTGGCCAACACAGACATTATTTACCTTGGTCATACATAAGTAATGATTTCACTAATTTTCACAAAGAAGGAATTGAAAATTATAATAGCCTCGCATGGTATAGCCTAAGCAATTTTGTATTGTAATTGTCATTAAGGTAACCATATTATACACTATAAACTTTAGTCACAATTAATCCTATGTTTGTGTGTCGGAGAAACTCTTCTCCCTTGCAGGGAAGACATGTACCCAATTCATTAGGTAATGAGGATTTATTTTATCAATGCAGGGAGAAGTGAGTGAGCATGGAAAGCCATCTCTATGGCTATATTGTCACTGGCTCCTCCTTGCAGTCCCAAGACTTGAATGTGTACTAGGTTAAAGAAAAATAGAAAAAAAAATTTCATACAATGATTCAGGCTAAATAATAACTCAAATGACCACATGATGTTTCATTTCCCTCAGAATCAAAAATCATCTATTTAAATCTTGCATATATCTCATTTTGAAAATCACCACTAAAGGGTATACAACTGAGTCATTTTAAGTCCATCCAATAAGGACTGCAATTACTGTGCAAAGGCTTTGACCAAGAATCCCATGAGCAGTTGTCTTCCCTTACATCCAGCATTAGTGTGCTTGGCTTGAACACTGCCCATTTGTGTTGCCGTAAAGGAATACCTGAGGCTAGGTAATTTTTAAAGGAAACAGGTTTCTTTGGCTCACAGTTCTGTAGGCTGTACAAGAAGCATGACGCCAGCGTCTGCATCTAGGGAAGGCCTCAAGCTGCTTCCACTCGTGGCAGAAGGGGAAGGGGAGCTGGCAAGTGCAGGGATCACGTGGTGAGAAAGGAGCAAGAGCGGGGAGGTGCCAGGCTCTTTTTAACAAGAAGCTCTTGCAAGACTATGAATGAGAACTCGCTACCAGGAGAACGGCACCAAGACATTCATGTGGAACCCACCTCCGTGACCCAAACACCTCTTACTAGGCCCCACCTCTAACACTGGGGATCAAATTTCAACACGAGATTCGAAGGGACCAAACAAACCGAACTATACCAAACACCAATCCCTGGTATTGGCTTTAAGGCCCAGTGCTGATTTTCTTGCTGGTTCTCACTGATTGACGGTTGATCCCTTATTTTATGGGCAGGACTAAGGCAGGAGAAAACCAAATCCTAGAACAAGAACCATATCTACTCATGACATTAGAAGCAGGGGACCCTGTAGCTTTCTGAAACAAAGAGAAAACTATCTCATCCCCTAGCACAATGGTAAATCCTACCTTCTGTGTGTACTCCCAAAATGTCAAATATTGAGCATTTTTAGGCTCTGTTATTCTTACTCCATTGTCTATTTTAGCTTTTATTCATGCCTTCTTATTTTCATTTACTTCTAACTATGCTTGGTTTTAACATAATTTCTTCTCAGCTATGTATTTTCTTAGTATATATCTGCTGCTCAGCATTATCTTAAAATTAATAAGACATTCTTCTGAAAATTCACATTTTAGATACCTTAATCAGCTTAGAGCATTTTTAGCAGACTCTTTAATAAATGTAACTCATTAATAGAGGGACAGATGGTTGTGGATTTTGAATTGTTACTTCTCTGTCCATTGCTTTAACTGTAGCTTACCACTTTTAATCTTAAAGTCTCACTATTTACAGCATAAAAATTTGCATTAATATCTTCAATAAACAGAAAATGAACTCAATTTCTTAATCAAGAGGGTTTATAACAGAAGCCAGTTTTAAATCAAGGAAAGATGGCTAGTTTATGTATTATTCAGGACGATAAAATATCCTTTGATATAGGAATGTGAGAATTTTTACATATCATGCCTAAATTATGGTAAGTGGATTGATGAATTAGCCTAATTTGATAGGTCTTAATATACAGAACCTTTTAAAACATGTTATTATCAGAAGCATTGAATACCATTTGGGAGAATATATTTTCCAGAAAAGCAAACAAGCCTGAAAGATAAAGATAATGTCTCCTTCCAGAGTAAAGGCCAGGTACACCTACTGCCCATTATAAAATATTCAGGTTCCCCAAGCTCAGAATTTTTCTTCATAATGTAGCCTCCTGCCTATTCAGGTGTCAACTGGTCCTCTTCACGTGGCCCTGGAAGAATCAAGGCTCAGAGAACTAAAGCAAAAATTATGATACTCTGTCCATAGCTATTACTCTGAGAGATAAACTTTCATTAGTCTCTGATGAAGGATTCTTGTTTCTCGTACCAGCACTTATAAACTGTGATTGGATAACTTGTTACCCTGAAATAGAGTAAAATCTCAGGCACTTCACAGTTCTTGATAAAGCCACTATTTTTATTAAAAATTTCCTGGTAAATATTTTCCTCTCCCAATGGTCCCTAAGATTTCTCAACATATGTTGGATGATATTTATTATTATGAACTGGTTTAAGAGCAGGAAAACAATTATATCCTTAACTACTGATAAATTATTTGCAAACATATCTACTGGAAATATTAAATTTCATAAAATGTTGATTAGTCGTTAATAGACTTTGAAAGGGGCTTTTAAAAGATTAATTTGAATGATCAAACATAGACATTTTAACATTTGTTTTAATGCAATAATTATCTCCATTAAATACTTCTTTTCAAGAAAGAATTTTTGTTTTGCAGAAATTTTTCGGAACAATTTCCCAATAACGTGTACATAGTTGACTCGGGAAAACAGAAAGTTAGAATAAATTGGTTAACAGATTAAAATTAATTCTTTAAACTTTCTATGGAAATTTCCAAGAACTATTAAGTTCTCTAAAAAAGACTTAACTACATTATGATAATGGACAAAAGTTCTCAGCTAAGAATTATCACAAATGACTGATAATTCACACTTTTAGTGTAGCCTACTGCTTGAAAAAAAATTAAGGTACTCTTCAGTCCCTTGATAATTAGCTCCTGTAGTCAAAGCTTTAGTTGCAATTCGATTAAAAAAAAAATCCTAAATGTCAAGAACCATGTGGTCTGATAAATATGGATGACATTTAAAAAGCAAAATATGTAGTGTCGACAAAAGAAGAGGAAAAGTGTCATGCCCTGCCTTTATTAATAAAATATTTTATATCTCATTCATATAACTATTTACTCTTCTATATGAATGACATCTGTTTATAAAGATTAGTATAACCTCTTAACTCCTCTAATAAATAGGTGGTTGACTTAAATACTAACAAGTTTATAAGTAATATCTTGAACCTAAAAATAGATTATTTAAAAGGAAAATTAATAGATATATACAAAACCCTGTTTATTGTTCAGAGTCAGATACAGAGAGCTCCCTAAATGATGATTTTTATCTTCTAAATTCACTTTATTTACTAATTGAATCCTTGAGACTACATCAATAATGTTTATTAATTACTGCACTATATAATTCAGACTTGTCATTTGCGTAAGCAACCACTTCATTCCAAATCACATGCTTACTAACAGTTGGCAGGTATATTGCTCAGTAGAATGATAAACAAACAGCAGGTGGAGCTCCTATATATAATGACTTGAGAGAGAAAGCTAGATGTGAATTTTAAAAATATCACAGAATTTAACAACTTAACCCTCAAAGATATTCGCTGACTCTACACTGCATTTACATTTTGACCTGTGGTACTTGGTTCGAGTTTCTCTATATATTCATCTCACTACCTCTTGTTAGAAAATTATTTTGTAAAACCACCAGTTGTGCAAACTAAATAGACATAATTCATTAGCCATAAATATAAAACATAATTTTTAAAGACTTTGGGTTAACATAGTAAAGGAACAAACAAATTTAATTAAACAAATAGTTATGATACAAAATTTTTTCTACTTCCTTTTTCTTTTGGTTGGATTTTAAATACATCTTTCGATACACATCATTTGACAAGAAGGGAATACAAAAGTAGACGCAAATTTGCTGACCTTTTCTTATATCATACCCCTACTCATTAGGTGACCCTGCTCATTGGAGATAAACACCTATTTCTGATTAATTTTTCTTGCCAACATTATGATTTTTAATTGTTCAATTTTGATTGTTCTTTATTGATTGTTCTTTGAAAATTACATGGAATATAACTTGGTCTCTTTAAAAAAATTACAGAGTAGGTCTTTATCAATAAATTATATGATTGTTTTATATACACACAAGAACTAGTATTATTTGTTCTTCAATAATGTTTTCACAGCCCAATTGAGGTATATTTCACATACAATAAACTGTAAATAATGCCTGGCTAAAATTTTAATTTTTTAAAAAAATTTTTTGTAGAGATAGACTCTCCCTATATTGCCCTGTCTAGTCCCAAACTCCTGGGCTCGAGTGATCTGCCCAACTTGGCTTTCCAAAGTGTGGGAACTACAGGCATGAGCCACTTCACCTGGCCAGACAGTTAAATTTATAAGCCAACTTGGAGGATGCTTTTGAATGAGATTAACATTTAAATCAGTGGACTTTGGGTAAAGCAGCTTGCCTTTCATAATGTGGATGGCTCTCATCCAATCAGTTGAAGGCCTGACTAGAACAAAAAGACCAGCTTCCCTAAGCAAGAGGGAATTCAGCGGACCGCCTCTGGACCCCCTTTGCACTACTGGCTCTCCTGGGTCTCCAGTCTACGGCTGTTTTTCTCACTGAAACTATAGCATCCACTCTCCTGGGTCTTGAGTCTATTGGCCTAAACTGAAAATTTTGTCCTCTAATTCCTGACAACAAATCTATTTATTTAATGTATCCTACTAGTTCTGTTTCCCTAGAGAACCCTGACTAATAACAGATTTTGGTACTCAGAAGTGAGGTACTGCTATGATGAATACTTAAAGATCCAAAAGTGGCTTTGGAACTGGTAATGGGTTGAAAAAAATTTTGAGGTGCTAAATTGTTTTCTGGGTGTTTCGTGGAAAGTTAAAAATGATGAACTTACATATTTAGCTAAGGAGATTTCTAAACAAAGTATTGAAGATGTGACTGATTTCTATTAATACTTACTGCTTATAGTAAATGCAAGAGTAAGAAATAAATTGAAGGTATTGTTAAATAAAAAGGAATCAGACTTGAAGATTTGGAAAATTCATAGGTGTGACTCATGGATTCAATCATCTATGAGCAGAAACCAAGAATAGAGATGGGATTATACCAGTAGAAACAATGCCAGCTTCAACTAAAGGTTACAGAGACAGGACAAAATGAAGGAAGGCTAGCAGACTTCTTGGATTCTACAGGATGGGGCAATGAAGCTATTTATCTGAAAAGGTGCATCATCCTTCATAAAGAAGGAAGAATGACTCTGAAGGTGACTCAGAGATCATCAGTGCTGCCATTCCCATCACAGGACAAAGTGCACAAGCCTGACGGGCAGAAGGGGTAAGGCTGTTTCCTTCTTGGTTTCAAAAGTCAAGCATGTTTATTTCTTGGTTTTAGCAGCCATGCTACTGCCATCTAGGACCTTAGGAGCAGGCTTGCTACCCAGAGTCACTGTGGTAGGACCACCTTTTAGGGCCTTAGGGGTAATACTGCTACCCCAGTGGGCTCAGAGGGCAAAGGATTAAGCCAAAGAGAATTATTCTGAGCCTTAAGATCAAATGGAATTTGGCTTGCTAAGTTTTGGATTTACATGGGACCTATGACCTCTGTCTTGTTCTTAATTTCTCCCTTTTGAACGAATGCAAATGTCTAACCCATCCCTGTCCCACCACTGTGTTTTGGAAGCATATAACCTGTCTAGTTCCATAGCTACATAGCTAAAGAGGAATTTTGCCTCAGGATAAATCATACCTCAAGTTTCACCCATACCAGTCTTATATATTTAGACAATACTTTGGATTTAGACTTGATGCTTTTGAGGCTGTTGGGAGGGGTTTTGCATTTCAGAGGACACGAATTGAGAGGGACAGAGGGGAGAATATTATGGACTGAATTATGTTCCTCCCAAATTCATATTGAAGTCCATATTGGGGGCAATATGGCTGTATTTGAAGATAAGGTCTTGAAGGAGGGAATTAAGGTTAAATGAGGTCCTAAGGGTGGGACCTTAATCCAATATGACTAATGTCCTCATTAAAAAATAGAGACAGTGTGAATGTACATGAACACAGAGAAGAGATCATGTGAGAACAGCAAGGCAGCAAGCATTTGCAAGCCAAGCAGAGGATTGGTTTCTCCTGGTTTCTGCCAACACCTTGATCTTAGACTTCTAGCCCCCACAACTGTGAGGAAATAATTTTTTGTTTAAGCCACCCAACCTGTGGCATTTTGCAATTGTAGCTCTAAGGTCACTTAGGTAGCAAAACACAGGCTGTGATTCAAACCAAATTTTATTGACTCAGTTAACTCCAGAGCTAACCCCCTATCACTATACCACATTTCCTATCTTTATTTTCAACCTCCTATTCTACATAAGCAAAAGCCTAATAAAATGCTATGGGTACCTGTACTTTTTCTATAAAAATTTATTGTTTAAAAGGGGTAGGTAGGCAATTTTAATGTTCTCTTTGTATTCACTTCTGCCTGCCTAGAAAAAAGTATGAACTTTTCATTTCCATACAAGCTCTAAGGCTGAATAATTTTGACTATGTATTCTCAGTTATCTTGTTTGACATTGAGCTACACAGATGCTTCTGAACTTACAATGGGGTTACATCTTAATAAACACATGATAATTAAAAAATACCGTTAAGTCAAAAATGCAATTAATTACCTAAGAAAACGAAAGTCAAACCATTGTACATTTGGGGCCATCTGTAACAAATTCAATAGAATGTTCAAAAAGTATAATTTCACATTAACTATGTATATATGTTTTCTTTAAAGTCTATATTTTTGGAGGCCAAGAACTTTCTTACCCATGAGAAAGTACTCTATTCCATTCCAGTATTCAAAATAACATTAAAACTCATGACCTCTTTATCAAATTATAGAAAATCAAAGAATGTAGAATATGTAAATATAATCAATTATTACTTATCTTGTACCTTGTGAAATAGGTCCATAGGTGGTGCTAGAGGGAACTCAAGAGAAGATTCCATCCACAGAGTAACCTACAATAGAGATGAGAAAGAAGAATGACTACATAAAAGAAAACAAATTAAGGCAAGACATATTACCGTAACAGAATAAATAAATGTCACAATAATCCAGAGAGCAGAGACTTAATATGTGAGAGAATGATCTGGGAAATCTTTGTGAAAAAGTGGGATTTGACCCAGGTTATAAAAGAAATAGCAATTTTTAGAAATGGCAAAAATGGGCAGAACCTACCAACACTGATTTATAATACTGACAACTTAGCATACTCATTTTAACTGGCTAATCCGTCATTAAAAAGCTGCATGTCAATTCAAATAAAGAAGGCAAGAAGATTTCAGAAACATGGAGAAAATAGTGACTACAATTTGTCAAGTAGTACCATATTATCCTTGTTGTTGTAGTTATTTAAATAAAAAACAATTTTTTAAAGTCTATGTTGGAAAGTACAGAATAGGGCATTTCAGCAAAAGAGACTTAGCAAAGCATTTCATTATTTCTTTATTTATAACTCTCCAGGCTGTCATCTCCTCCAGTATGGCTTATTACCATAGTCATCTCAATGGCTTTCCAGTTTGTGAGTTCTCCTGGCTTCCAATACGTTCTATTCACAACTACTGTGTTAATCTTCCTGAAACACCCATCTGTTTATGTCAATCTTTTGATCAAATGACCTAAGGCAGCCTTTTTAGGGAATGTTGCTATGGTTTGCATGACATTAAAAGTTGTTCCTTAAAAACGGTTTCTGCAGTCAAATATATTTGGAAAAATATTAGTGAAAAAAGCTACACATGTTTGTGTAGACCTTCTTCAGACTTTAATGTGCTGTTTGAATTGAATCTTGAAATTTGAGGTAAAGAGAAGCTGTAGCATGCATTGATATTGGAGCATCCAGTTAGGAAAAACTGACTTATAAAATAAAAACAACATTCTTTAGCATGGCATTTATTGCTCTCTGCAGTCTCACCAATCTCTGAGGATACTCATGTGACATTGGATCTTTGAGGTCTGAAGGTGGCCCAACTAAATATTTCTCCCCTTCGGAATTATATTAGATATTAGTTTTTGTCCTCTGGGATTTGTTTTAACTCAAAGTTTAGTTATTTCATCAAGATAAACCTTGGTGTTAAATTGTCCTAGAACATAGTCATATTTTTGATGTATTGACTGATTCAGGTATTATTTGATTTCAGGAATTATTCTTTCATTATGTCTTTGAAGGTATTTTCTATGCTTATCTATGGATTGAATCTTCATTGTCCTCCATATCAACTATGTTATCATCTATATTGACCTAGAATATTTCAACATTAGGTTGATTAAATTTTAAACAGGTATCTTCCTACCTCTAGGCCCTACCTCCCCCTCAACCCAGTCATTACAGAATCCAGAAGGCCTAGCCACAGAAGTCCCTATCTCCCTTTTATTAGAGCATTTACTTTAAAAAATTATCATCATCTCTAATCATCAGGGAAATGCAAATCAAAACCACAATGAGATACCACTTAACCCTGGTGAGATTGGCTTCTATCAAAAAATCCCAAAACAACAAATGCTGGCGAGGATGTGGAGAGACAGGAACACTCTTACACTGCTGGTGGGACTGCAAATTGGTGCAACCTTTGTGGAAAAGAATTTGGAGATTCCTCAAAGAGCTAAAAGTAAAATTACCATTTGATCCAG
>CAUYRT010080644.1:0-12775 GCA_963574885.1 Lepilemur ruficaudatus
GCTCCACCTACCCTTGTCGCTGGTCTCCAAGCTTCTCGTGGGCTTTCTCCTTCCAGTTCTCCTCCACAACCTCCTCCCGTGGAGTCTCTCGTGGTCTCAGGTGTCCCTCCTTCTGACCCTCGTCCGATGTATACTTGTCTGCTTGCTTAATTCTCCCGCTTTCTTCTAAAATCTGTCTTTTTTGCGGAGACACTCTGGCTGGTGGCTTTACGCGTCCGCCATCTTTAATTCTCTCCCCAATGAATACCATTTACTCATGGTGTAAACTCTACTTTAAAAAAATATGTTTGGATTTAGTTTTCTATTACTCTTTTGAGAGTTTTTCAACCTATATTCATTAGGGATACTTGTCTGTAATTTCCTTTTCTTATGATGTCTTTGCTTGGCTTTAGTAACAAGTGACATGGGGTTCATAGAATAAATTGGGATTGTCTGAATGGATTTTGAAGCTGCTTGATCAAGAGAGCTAGACATAAGATAGATAAATGAAGATTTTATTTACTTGGTAGAACTCTCCCAGTCTACAATATTTGTATATCTTTTTTTCTTCCTTCCTTCCTCCTTTCTTTCCTTTGTAAGTTATAGCCTTCTCACACAAATTATATTAGCACAAATAAATATCTAAGACAGATCTTGCTAAATGGATCCAAACAGGTTGTTCCATTATTTGTAATAAGTAAAATTTTAAGTCCTTAGAGTTAATTACAATGAAAAAAGGAGGGAAGTGAATAGTACCTTGAAAAATAGTATCAGAAGTCAGAAAGCTAAGTTTATTAAAGATTCATTTACTTATGAAAATAATTTAATTGATAATTATTAGTCATAAGTATATGAAGCTAATATTGAGGACTAAATATTAATATTTACAACATAAGTTAGAAAGTTTTAATTTTGATGATTTCTAGTCTATATGCAGTAACACATAATTTATTATTAAACACATCAAATTTCTGACCTGCAATACCGTAAAACACATTTTACAGAAAATGCTATAAAACTAAAATGAATCATTTCTTAAATAAAGATAGATGACTAATTGCTTCAGAAGGGCTATAAAGGCCAACATAGATAATGTAATTGGTCTTTTAATTAATTTAATTTGTTTTAAAATTGCCATATGTAAATTACTATTATTATAATTCCTTTTTCATTGTTAAAAAATGTACAGTCCTATAATTGATCCCTAAAATGTGAGAGATAAAGTAATTAACTTTTATAAAATACATTTCTATCTATTCCCCTAGACATACTGATAAAAACAAGTGACTTTTTGGATACTGTTGTATAAATCTGTTTGGGTTATGTAGAATTTTAGTGAACCTTCAGAATATAGGTATAGTGTATAGAATAGTGTCCCTGTTAGGGTAGCAAATATTCTTATCATATGTAACTTAGGAAAAAGTTTTCTAGCTCTCTTCTCAATTTAAAAGGTTGCTACTAAAATTCATAATCATAGTTATGGATTGAGGTAAATAGGGTTGGATGAGAGAGTGTAGATGCAAATAATCTTAACAGGAGTCTGAGAAAAGATTGTAGTAATCAGAAATAAGAATAATAGGATCTTCATGCAAGTCCAGCAATTGGCAGAGAGGAAACTTTTGCTGTTAGGATGTGTTAGTTACGTAACTCTTGACTGCTGAACACTGATTTAGTTCAGTAAATCTGTTTGGGTTCCATAAATTTTCTGCAGAGTTATATAGTATTTAATGGTAAACTTATCTTAGAGCTTAATCTAGGACTTTTAAGAATGAATTTTCCATTTTCTAATTTATTATAATGAAGACTTGGCTTTCCTGCATATTTTTCACATTTAGCTCAACTTAAGGCAAATGGTAAATGTTTCAGGCATCAGTTTTTGGTTCCAATTATGTAACGGCCAAGAACGAGATTCATGTCTTACAAATGTTCTAAAAAACAAAACCAAAACCAAAAAAGTCCTCTCTGTCTTGCATATTCTCTTTACACAGTTGGGGATAATGTTCTTATTTTTGTCTACTACTTTAGTTCCTAAAGAGAGTTAAAGGGTTTATGAAAAACAAGACAGAGTGAAACCTTGATTATTTCAACAATCCTAGACATGCTATTGTTTGAAAATATTACAGGAGTCTAAAGCTGATGTAATCACTATTAGCAATCTATAAAAGGAAACTGTTTAAAAATCAGAATGTCGGTGAACTGTCTGAGTGCCTAAACTATTTCATTTTTCAATCTACAAAACAGAGATAATATTTGCCACCCACATATCTCAGAGGAATGACATGAGGAAAGTGCTTTGTACTTTTGTCATATTTAGTCTTCATTCTAATCATCTTATTAACCTGCTTCTTAGTCATTACAAAGACATCCCTGAGAAAGTGACATGCCATTGTTAAAACACATTCCTTTAACTGTCATACTGCATCTCTTTGCTCCCAGGAAAAATCTGTGCTTAAGCACGGTACTTGGTATTTGATTTAAAGAGACTTTTATTTAGATTTTTGCTACCAAGTCTTGGAGCCATTTTAACTATTTTATTCTCATACACACCCTGGATCAGAAAACTCAATCAATGAAGCAATTTTTTAAAGAACTTATAAATACTTATAGAAGTAATTTCTATATGCATATATGCAGAAGCTTTATTTTGAACTAAAAGATCAACATCATTCAACAACAATCGTTATAATGAATAAATTACATATACTAAATGTAGTATTCAGGTGCTACCTAAGCAGAAATTTAGGTACAATAAAGAACAAATAGTTATTTTTTACTCTTCTACATTTTATCCCTAATAATTAATGTGTATTATTCATTAATTTTAACTTTAGACTAGGTTGAAAAATGGTTTAGAATGCCATTTCAGATATTGGATTAAAAGAGAATTTTGCTTTAACTCTAAAAAGTGTTATTTATTATTGGTGTGGCAGAAAATACCATCTGTTCCAAAAGATCTAATTTCTTTTCTTCTGTTATACAGACAGCCGGGCTAAAATTCCCAGAGTCCTTTGCAATTAGGTTTGGCCACATGACTGGGTTCCAACCAAGCAAATCTGAGTAGAAGGTTTATGCACTATTTTGGGCCCAAGAGCTTTAAGAAGCAGGTATGTCTACTATTATCTTTTCTCTTCTACTGGCTTGGATATTAACAAGTATCTAAGAAATGTTAAAACCACAGATAGAAATGGTCTGGCCACCTGAATCACCATGTGGAAAAGAGTCTCTTGCAAACAAGGAAAACTCAGGTGGTGTGATACTGTGAAATATATATTTGGTCTCTGTCCCCATTTCCTAGCATACAACTTCTAAAATCCTAGAAATCTCCAAAATGCTGTCTTTTTGTATATTAATGTTGACTGATAGCTTCAGGCTGAGGCCGGTCACCAAAGACAAAGGCATGATTAGAGGAGTGGGACTCTTAGCCCCAACCCTAACCTTTGGGGAGGAGAAAGGACTGAAGATCAAGTTGATCACCAATGGCTAATGTTTTAATCAATCACGACTATGTAATGAAATTTCCATTAAAAAGCCAAAAAGACAGAACTCAGAGAGTTTCTGGATAGCTGAATATGTGGAGGTTCCCGTACTGTGATGTGCCCAGGGAGGACATAGAAGTTCCGCGCCCCTTACCCCACACCTTGCCTTATGCATCTCTTCATCTGTATTCTTTGTAATATTCTTTATAATAAACTGGTAAACCTAAGTGAGTGTTTCCCTGAGTTCTGTGAGCCAAACAAATTAATTGAGTCCAAGGAGTAGTTTTGGGGAACCAGAGCTTAAAGCTGGCAGGTCAGAGTTCTGGGGGCTTAGACTTGTGACTGGTGTCTAAATGGGTGGCACTCTGAGTACTGAGTCTTCAACCTGTGGGATCGGACACTATCTCGAGGTAGATGGTGTTGGAATTGAATTAGAAGATACCCAGTTAGTGTCTGCCACAGAATTGATTGCTTGCTTGCTGGTGGGGAGAAATCTCCACGTATTTTGGGGTCATAGAAATCTTCTGTGTTGATTGCTGTCATGTTGGTATGAGAGCAGAGGAAAAATATTGTTTGAGTTTTTCCCAAACAGAGGTTAAAGTGAGTATGAAATAAACTTCTATTTTGTTTGAGGCTTTATACATATTTGGCTCTAATTGTATTGTAGCTTGGCCTACTGCAACAATGTAAACTAAAATAAAATCTTAAGCACCACAGGTGATTGAGTGGATCCCCTCTTGGCCAAGGGACCCCAGAAACACCCTAAATCTGAGTTGCTGGCCATGACGAGAGGTTAGACATGTCTTGTTATGCCCCCTTCCCTTCATGGAGATATCCTTTGTAACTCATTAACAGGCCTAAGGCTATGCAAGACACAGCTTAAACAACATCTGCAGGTCCTCGATTTACTCAACAGATCTCATGAGTCTGAATGTATGTCTGGTGACTTGTCTCTAATTAGCAGACTTCCTAATCTTAACTTAAAACATTGCAAGATTTCAGACAAATATTCATCTCTTTAACCCAATTATAAATCAAAGAATCCTTAAACCCATCTATAATCTGTAAGCCCCTACTTTGAGATATCTCGCCATTTCAGGCCAAACCAATGTATGCCTTCCATATTTTGATTTATAACTTTACATGCAATGCCTGTCTCCCTTGAAATGTATAAAACCAAACTGTAACCCAACCACTGTGAGACAACTTGCTTGAGCTTCTTGTGTGTGGATCTAGGCCATGGTCATTCATATTCAGCTTAGAATAAACCTCTTTAAATTATTTTACAGAGTTTGGGTTCTTTTCCATTGAAAACACTGTAACATTTATTCCTTTTTTTATTTGAGCTTTGAAAAACTGAATAATGAATGCAAATTTAGCATTGATATTCACATATTAATATTACTATTACTTAATAAAAACCAGACTTTATTAATTATTGCTACTGATCACCTAACAAAAACCTGAATCAACATAATAGCCAGCATAAAGGTATTCAAGTTTGACTATCAAGTTAGTAATATTCTTATAATATTAGCAGGAGAATATTCATGATTCTCCTTATTTTAGAAACAGAAATCAACTATAAAGCATATGATTGTGTCAGGTTGGCAGTCTGTTCTCGGTTCTTGGTGTGCTCTTGGCCGAAGAATGACCAAACACACTGATAGAAAGGCCAGCATGAAACAAAGTTTATTGAGGAAGAGCAGGATAGCTTTATGGAACAAGAGCAAGATACATTCACCACAGATTATGATGGGCCCCTTGTTGTAACGAGAGGCCCTGGTTATGTTCTGGGGACCTGTTTTATATTGTCTGGATTGGGTCCTCCTTGTGGTTCAAACATTACCATTGAACCACTTTGATAGACAGTTAATGACATGATAATTAGTGTTAGTTTACTCCAAGTCATATTCCAGACCCCACTGTGGCTGGGCTGTCTGGTCCACTGGGCTGGGGAATTCCCTACATTATTTCACAGATTGGCAGGGCATTCCTCCTTCTCCCAGGTGTGGCAATTGCTTGAGGCAGCACCAAGGCCAGGTTCCCTCTTTTGTCCCTATGAGAGCTGGAGGTCCCTCACTGCTATCTACCTAACAATTGCATGTGAGTCATTGAAGAAAGTGAGATTTTTTTTATCCAACTTCCAAGATATAAGAACATGACCACTCATTTTATTCTCTGAATCTTTCCCAGAAAATAAAAATTAAAATATTTCTTGCTCCCAGACTCTAGAACTTTGTATTAGATCACATTCTCTTTCTTAATTAATAAAAACATGTAGCAGCACTATGACAAATGTTTTCACATGCATCTTTTCATCTATCATCCATAACAACTCATATGTACTCAAAATTACCCCATTTTGATCAAATGCATAATGAAAATCAGAGAATTATATAAATTACCTTGAGCCACAGAGCCAGGAATCATCAGGAAAAAATTTGGTGGGAGATCTTCTCATTCTACACTGACAATTCTATTTTAAACTTTGACTGTACCTTGGAATTTTAAACTTTCTGGAATAGAATAATTGTTTCTAGTATAGTAAATGTATCTTCTGAGGAAAACAAATAAGAAAGCTAAAAATTCATTTTAATCTTTTTAAAGAATATTAGCCCCTGATTTCATACCTAATAACACATCTACAAAGATTTTTAAAAAATGAAGCAAAAATGGGAATCCTGGGATAGAAACAAGTACCAAAGTCAGAATGTTTCTTGAGTTAATCTACCATGATTGATAACCTTGATATTCAATTTTGACAGTTATACAAATTGTGGGAAATAATAAATCCCAAAGCCAGCCTGGAAAGTGAATAGCAGGGTCCACATAAATCTGGGACTTTCAAAGTGCTACTCTTCCTGAGTAAATGTTAGCAAAAGGAAATTTGAATTTCCTTACCTAGTACACAGTAGAAAGGAAAAAACAAAGCTATTGAGAATTTGTAAACATAAATAGTTGTCCACAAAGTTGTGTGGCCTAAATTCACTCAAATTCTTTGGTTATGAAACTTCAAACAGATAGCTTTATTTAAAGCCATCCTGGGATTGTATTGCTTCCAGGCAACTGGCAAAGAAAATGCAAACCATCTCTGGAGAAACATAGTGTTTCCATAGAGTAACTCAACAGATAAAATCTCTTTAGCTAAAGCAAAAGAAGTAGGTAAATACAATCAATTTTCATTATTCACAGTAGTTATCTTCTATAAAATTGCTGCAAATACTGAATTAGCAAAAACTGAGCCATTGCTCCTAGGGGAAATATAGGGTTAGGTTCCTGCAAGCCTTTGGTTCCAATGTTTTCATTAACTAACCTATGCATTGCTTTTTGTTATGGTATTAAGTAGATTGCAAAAAGGACACTTGTTTACAGCATAAAAGCTGAAACAAGAAACAGAATGACCTTGTTTGACCTCAGGAGAGAACATGTGTGTCAGGTGACTCAAATTTTTCACCACATTGTGCATGTCCACATATGACAATAAACATGCCATTTAAGTATTGATTTTATGGTTACAAACACATTGTAGCACGTAGGTGCATTCACAATAATGGAATCTATGAATAGTGTCAATCAACTGTACCAGAGAAGAAAATCAAGTACCATGAGCCTGAACCAATAAGGAAACAAATAAACAGGTAGCAAAATCAGATGTGAAAATACATTTTGTATTGAAATTACCCACAAAACATACAATAAATACTTTTCATGTTCTAAAAGACATCAGAGTGCTTTTGAATGAGCATGGACTAAGTAAGAAACTATAGCTATGACAAGGAGATTTCTAAAAAAATTGTAGAAACAAGACCATATAAACATTTAAAAATTAAATGGTAAATTAAATGGTAGTGTAGTCAAAATTAAAAAGAGCATTAGTAAACTGGAATTTGGGCCTGAGGAAGTTATTCAGAATTATCCAGAGAAAACAATGAAAAAAAACATGAAAGAGAGGTTAAAGCACATAGATGTTAAAGTAAAAAAGATTCACATTTGTCTTCTCAGAGTTTAGGAAAGAGAAAAAGTGGAACGCAAGCAAGATTTGAAGGCTTAATAGCTGAGATTTTCCCAGGATTGCTGCAAAACACTAATGTCAGCCCTAGAAAGCCCAATGTATTTCATCAGAATAAATAAAAAGAAATCACAGCATAGTGAAGTGACAGAATATAAAAGATAAAGAGAACCTACGTAGTAAGTATGTTATATTGATAGTTAATTTCTTTTAAGCCTAATAGAATAATATCTTAAATATGTTGAGGAAGGATTACTGTCAATTTTAGAATTGTACAACCAGTAAGTATCTTAAAGAATGAGGGCAAAATTAAGACCTGTCTTTAGAATACAAAAACTTCCTGCTTCCAGTACACACTTAGTAATAAAAATTTTGAAAAATAAGTTTAAGGCAGAGGAAAAAATGGTGTCAGATTGAACTTGTAAAATGCAAAGAAAAATGGAGCAGTGATATTGATAAACGTGTTGGTGAACCTAAACAAACATTAACTACATAAGACCACAATGATAAAATTGTTGTAATTATTTAATTATGTACACATAAAAAATTAAATGCCAACAACAATGTCATTAAATGAGGGATGGGATGATCAACTTTAAAGAATTCCAATGTCTTTGTAATTTTAGAGACACTCTGTGGAAAGTAAAGATATAAAGTATATTTATTTTTTATTGAATTAGTACACATGATAAATTAGCTAAGGTTAACACCAAGTAAATAAAATAGGGAAGATGACTTCAAAAGTGACAAAAGCAAAAAATATACAATTAAAAAAGAAAAAAAAATTCAAGAGAAGGCAACAAAGAAAAAAACCACAAATAAAAAACAATGACATAAGCAAAAATCCCAAAATAGACTAGTAGAAATTTGTACAGATATATCAGCAGCAATAATGAGACTAACTTCTCCAGTGGAAAAGATAATTATTTTTCAGATAATTTAAAAAGAATGTCTGCTAATATGCTCTTTATATTAGAAATATCTGAAATATAAAGATACAAAAAGGTATATTTTAAAATGAAATTTGTTGTAGTTATATTAATTTTAGACAAAGAGAACTTAATTTAAAATCCATTATTAGGCAAACACAGGATTCATTTCACCAGAATTACATAAATACTCAAACTTGAATTCATAGTCTCGCACAGCTTTAAATTATATGGAAAATTATGAATGGACAATTCTATAATTATAAGCTAATATTCTAAAATACTATATTCAATGATTGATAGATCAAACTGACAAATAAGTGATAGGCTTATCAGTGTTCATTTTATAACTTTTTCTTTTATTGCAAACAGAAATTTAAAAGGATATTTACTAAAAATCTCTGTGAAATACTGTTGTATACAGCACACTGCATTAGAAAGCAAGTTACAAACTTAAAGCAGATGCCATGACAGTTTGAACTTATGCTCTTCCATCTACGTGAAATACTTTGTCTTCTATGCTTCACCTAGCTAAATTGTACTCATCTCAGAGTTCTCAGTTTCCTCAGAGAAGTCTTTTTGAGTCCTTAGACTTGGTTTGGTACCCAGGCACTTGCTTTCATTACACCCTGTAAACCTCCAATTTTGATATGCAATGAGCTTGTGATTATTTGTTTAATGTTTTTTTCCCTGACAAATAGATCAAACACATGAGGCCAGGACCATGTCATTCTAGTTCATTCTTCTCTCTCCAGTTCTAGCACAGTGCTAGCCTTATCATAGTAGTGATGGATTAGTAATTGCATACATAAAGGAAGGAAGCAAGGGGAAAAGAAGGGATGTATTCCTTATTAACTTCAGTGCTTTGGGACTCCAGGGAATATCCTGGCATTATTCTGAAACCTATGGAAATTCTAGCACACTGGAGGAGTAGGAGTGTTGCCAGAGATAGGGAAGCCTAATGCTCCCTAAGGAAGCCAATACAGGAGAGAAGAAATGATACCTATCATATAAGGACAGGACTTATTCAAGAGGAACTATGAGATGCCCACGTAGAGACTCCCAGGAACGATTGGGTTAGAAAAGGCCACTTTGCATGGGCCATGAAATAAATACCAGGAAAATATACACATTAGTAAAAATAAGGGTTATTACTTGTTCCTGTGATCTCACACGGATGTGGCATAACCCAGTGTAGATGACAATATAACCACAACAGTGATGCTCAGGGCATACACTATTTGACACCCAGGTTACCATGAATGTATTTTATTAGCAACAAGAGAATTGGCATTGGATATACAGAAACTAACTTAAAAATCAGCTATGTCACCAGCAGTTAGAAAGTAAGGCCACAAAAATAACAAAAAACAGTGCTAAACTTAATCCAAAACACAGAAACTACAGAAGATGGAGAGAGGCACATCTGCTCCAGATGAGATTTTCAATGAGCAGCAAGAAAAAGAAAAAAAGCTTTCCCCTGAAGACTTTTAAGCCTGGCAAAGAACAAACACAACCATTACCCAAGTTCACAGCTGTAACCTTGGGGAGCTGAACTGGAACATGGAAGAGTTGCCACCTGCACAGCTGAAGAAAGACTAATAGCAGGAACTTAACATCAGATCAGTGATTTCTTGGCTGCAGAAAAGATGGTATCTTTCATAAAGCAAGCTGTTTTCTTGCTTTTAGTGACTCCAATTCTACTGAAGATTGTTGTTTTATAATGGAGAAAAACTCTTGCCAGCAACATTGCCTATATACTGATCTGTCATAAAAGACTCTAACAGATGCTCCTGCCCAGTCCCTCTTGTGACAGAACATTCATTGTGGGTAATGTTTGCAGCACATTCTGCCCATGAGAAGCTACCAGTGATGCATTTCTTCAAAACAACAAGCATTGCATGCCAGACATCTAGCACATCTTTGAAGACTGTTAACCCATTACCTTTCATAAAATAAAATTCACATTCAAGAATTTTCAGAATAAAGAATAAAAATGGGAACACAAATTGGACATTCCTTTTCCTTGGCAAGCAACCAGTATAGTTGCTATAATCAGTTGCTATAGCAGTGTAGTGATTAGAATTTTCCTTGATATTAATTTGTTGTTTTCTAGAAGGGCTCATATTCTGAACTTAAAAGATTATTTCCTCACAATTAGGTTTTGAGCATACATTTTTGGTAAGAAATCTCTCAAGTGAACTATCTTTCAGTGCATTGCATTATGAGGAATGTGGTATCAGTTACCTTACTATTGTTGATGCCACCTTTAATCAGTTGGTGAAGGTGGTGACTGCCAGATTTACATATTTCTTCATTATGAAGATACATTTCTCTTTGTAATTGATAAGAGGAAGGGTGCCATGAAAGGAACAATTTAAAGAAGTGAGTATGGAGGGTGAGACTGAGACAGACAGGTAAGTTAGGGAACTAGTGTATCCATATAGGAAATTATCAGAGTTTAATAGAGTAGTGGCCAGCTGGGGTAAGGCAGAGAGAAAGGACTCCAGAGATGCTAAAGTGGCTGCATCAGCAGGACCTGGGAAGTGATTAGATACATGGAATGGCAAGATTTTAAGAATGTGACGAGGAGTGTAAGTTGAATACTGGCTTCAGGGTTGCCGGACAAAGATAGTGGATTTCTTTTTGGACTTGCTGAGTATTAAATTGCCCTGAGAATTTACAGTGTAGATATCAGGCAGATACCTGGAAGCAAAGGAGGGTAAAATTTAAAAGATATTACTGTACACAAAGTATTTGCTTTACTTCCTTCTCTCTTTTTCCTGATGGATCCTATTTCATGCTAGTGGGTGAGAATAGTTGAAAAATAATAATAAATAAGACATAAAAGTGATTTAATCCATGTTTGCAGCTCATGCTTATATATCCTCACATTTATATTGTTAATAAATAGCTACAAAAGAGATATTTTACCACCTTCCTTTGAAGACTCATTGAAGCAACTCTACTTATTATAAAATTATAATTATAATGGAAATAAACTTTTAGTACCTGATTATTTGAATATCTTTCCACCACTTGATTATCTTCTTAGATAAATCTATGCATACACATATATTGCATCTCACACACATAGAATGTTTTGTCCTTGTTGGTACCTATATCCCATGAATAAAAACAAATGGGGATTTTATATCTGTTATCTTATGTCTATTATTCTGTAGATGTTTTACACAGTTAATTCTAACAAAATGGTGAAACTTCTAAAATACATGATTTATTTTATGCAAACAAAGCTTAGAAAACACAATTGAAGAAAGATGTTTTTTGATGACAGTGGCAGTTCAAACAAGGGGTTAATTATTGCAAACTCCAAAACTTAAATTGCAACCTAATCTATGAGCTGTTAAAGCTCAGCTATTGAGTTACCTGAGATACTCAACATAGAATGGGAGTCCTTAAGTCTTGTTTTAACTATTTTCAATCCAACCCTTTTATTCCAATGTTCAATGAGGTTTTCTTACTTCAAAATATTAAGGGTGTACAAATGTTTTTATTACATGGATAGCTTTTGTAATGCTTAAGTCAGAGCTATTCGTGTCCCTATCACCTGAATAGTGTTTCTTGTACCTATTAGGTAGGTTTTTACCCTTCCCTTCCTTCCTCCTTTTCCCCTTCCTGATTTCCAAAGACTTTTATTTCTCTCTGTGTTCATGTGTGCCCATCAATTAGTTCCAAATTATTCGAGAGTACATGTGGTGTTTGTTTTTGCATTCTTGGGATACTTAACTTAGGATAATGGTCTCTAGTTCCATCCAAACTGCTATCAAAGATATTAATTCATTCCTTTATATGACTGAGTAGTGCTTCATGGTATGTGTGTGTATATATATATTTTCTTTATCCACTCATGAATTGATGGGTGCTTAGGTTCATTTCACATCTTTGCAATTGTGAATTGTGCTGTAACAAATATTTGGGTGCGTGTGTCTTTTTGATAAAATGACGTCTTTTCCTTTGGGTATGTCAGAATGCAGGTTTCGGCACCAAAGATGTCAGGGTGGTGTCCTGACCCGCGGGTACGTTATTCGCAGAACCTGGAGGAGGGAGTGGGAGTTGGATGGGACAAGAGACGTGAGAGATGGAGACAAGACAGTATTCTGATCAAGTCTCGTTTATTGAGCGTAAGATCACAGCTTTTATAGACAAGAGAAAGGGGAATGCCCAGTCATAATGCAAATTAGGCGAAAAAAGAGTGACCAATCAGGAAGCATTTGAGGAGTTACAGCTTGCAGTTCTCAATTAGGTCTGGATATGTAAATGAGGCATCCAAAAGCATCCAATCAGAGGGATAGCAAATGCAAAGCCACGTCATTGGCTGTAAAGCGAAACTTATCATTCCTGGGAAACAGAAACTT
>CAUYRT010080646.1:0-17435 GCA_963574885.1 Lepilemur ruficaudatus
TTTCTGAGGGGTCATCCCTGCTTCATTCCTCCCTGATATTCAGGTGTCATCTAATGTCTCCCACTGCCCCCTATACCTGTTTACTTCCCTCCCCTTTCACAGGAGCGCATTATAAGGGCAGCCCCTAATAAACCTCCTTCATGCAGATCTTCTCAGATTCCATCCCAAGGAGCCCTACCCATGATGTCATCATAAAACACAGGCATTCTTAGATCTAAGTACTTAGTTAAGTCTGGTGAATGTTCCACATGTGTTTGCAAAGAGCACGAATTTTGTCATTGGGTGCAGTTTTCTACATGTGTCGAAGCTTCCTGTGTTCAGCCTTTTGTCACCTTACAGCTAATGAAAGGTGTATTATCCCCCCCAAAATAACTGTAGCCTTGATTCTTGCTCCTTTTGTAGTTTCTTGCCTTACATATTATGGAGATCAGTTGCTGGGCACAAACATTTAGTATGGTGATGTCTTCATGATCTGCATTGACAATAAAAGTCTTTTATATCTCGAGAAGTGACTCTCATGGTATTTTTATTTATTAATTTTTCAAGCTTTATTGAGGTCTGATTGACAAAAATTACATATATATTTATATGTAATACATTTTAAGGAGTATATAAGGTAGACATGATTTTTTGATGTACATACACATTGGGAAATGAACCGCACAAGCTGGTCCATCACCTCACATAGCATGTGGCGAGAACACTTGAGATCTACTCTGAGCAAATGTCAGGTATATGTTACATAATTATTAACCATAGTCACCGTGGTGTTCACTAAGTCTCCCAAACTTATTCACCTTATAGCTGGAAGTTCATAGCCTGAGACGTATTAGTCCGGTTTCCCGCACCCCAGCTCCTGGGAGCCACCACCCTGCCCACATCAGGCAGGCGACATGCACATGCGTGGCTGCAGAGCATCTTGTGGTCACCTACGCAGCCCTGAGAGCCGGGGCCAGCTTGGGGCGCCTCGTCAGCCCGTGGGTGCTCATGTGGGGGCCTCCGTAGGTCCCTGGGGTGTGGCACCTGCAGTAGTACTGGTCAGGGTTGCTCCGGGGAGGGTGAGGCAGAGGGGCGGGAGCTCAGGCGGCTGGAGTCTGGGAAGTCCTCAACTGTGACCCTCAGGGGTGAAGCTGGGGTTCCATGGCAAATACGGTGGCTGTTTTCCTCAGCTGCGAAAGAAAGTTGTGGTCCTCTGTGGACAGGCCGCTGGGATCTTCCGTGGCAATTTCTGAGGGCATCTTGGCGATGACAGCTGCGGAAAAGCGTGCAGTGGCCACAAGGGATGTTGAGGTCCTCGGAGGTGAAGGCTGCTGGGGTCCCTTGCAGAACAGGCCACTGAGGATCATGGTGGCCCCAGCTGGGTGGCTGATACCGACAGCCCTCACACTTCTTTCTTCCTTGTCATCTCCAGATGTCTCAGCTATGCCCATCTCTGCAGCAATCTGGGTGCAGTGAAACCCAAGCGGGTCCTTGGGGCAGGGCTGGGAAAAGCTAGTGGGGGCTGGTGGTCACTTGCTCTGCTCCCCTAGGCCTGCACAGGCGACACAAAGGCCAAGGAGGTTCCTCTCAGCCCTGAGCTGCGTTGTCCAGGGCATGGGATGATGCACGCAAAATGAACCTCTTCTTGTTTTTTTGTTGCAGTTATTCTCAGCTTTTTGTTCGACTTGGTCGCTACAGCTTAAATAAATCGGTGCTTGAGCTTTCCAGAGATATTTTCCTACATGGATACCTATGTAATTTTTTTTATTGTTGTTGGAGAACAAAGGGGTTTCTTACACCACCATCTTGGGAATGTTCTAAAAGTGCTTCTTACTTAAATCCCACACTGATGTTGATATAATTTCATCAGCTTACTTTTGTTGTTTACATTTTGTAGAATTTTTAACTTTTAACCCATTGCAGTTGAGTTTGAAGTCATAGGTAGTTTAAAAAATCATATACATATAAAATTGAAAAATGCACTTTGAAGAAGAAAAAGGTTGCAATTTCTGGAAATTTACAAGTGTACATATGTTCCCCAAATAATTTTTATTTCATGGTATGTTCTGTGATTGTCGTGTGTATACACACACACACACCCAGAGTAAAGAAACCATTTAAGCACTACTTCTTTGAGTATCCCTCTTTTATTCTACTATTTGAGAATAAATCTGTCTGATTTGCATTCTCCATTCTCTCCTATTAGGTAATGGTATCAACATCTATCCAGTTACTTCAGGAAGAAACCGGGTTTCAACATTTTCTATCTGTGTCTTACTGATTATAACAATAAACATTAAAAAAATAAGTTTTATGTGCCCGGGCTAAGCACTTCAGTAAACATCCTCCAGAAGTTGCACATTGCACACATGGAGCTAGATATGGACTCTGTTATTGTACTTATTTTATGATTAAGTACATTAAAGATACAAAGATGTTAGTTTTGTCTTGACCAATTCCTACACCTAATAAGTGATGGCGACTGGAAAGAAGCAGATGCCTTTAACTCATTAAACTTTCTCATCATTATTATCCATACAAATGAATTTTTCACAGTCCAGATACATGTTGCTAAACTTTTCAATTATTTCTAATAACTTATGTGCAAAATCACTCAGGCACTCAATCTAAGCAATCATGCACTCTTGAAGAAATAGTTGGTTCATGTCTTACCTTTAAAAGCCTATTCATTGTATGTGTCTTGTTTTGATTTTTAAATGTTATACATGGTAAAATAAAATGGAAATAATGTCTTAGTCTGGACCTGAAATGGAATGCTTTAAGGTTTAAAATATTAAATATGTTATATATTACAATTTGGTTTAGTTGGTGCTATCCTTGTTGATTGGATCTACTTACGTAACACTGAGGTTGTTCCCTTCTAAAGTCAAGTACCATATGTGTACTGGGTGTGTGTGTGTGTGTGAATGTGTAATTTCTAAAATCCTCTTTCTGATTTTATTTTCTCCTTCTGGAGAGCCTTATCAATTCTTCTAATAATATGATAGTATGATGGGTTAATTTAATCAAATTTTTTAGTATTAAGAAATACTACCACAGAGAGAAAATCTACTTGGTCATAATGTTTAGCAACTGTGTGCTATTTTCAATTTATTAATGATTTTGTAAGTGATAGGAGCTATAATTTTCATTTCTCATATTTTATTTATCCTCCATTTCAAAATTATATCAATATGTTAAAATAATATCTGAAGGATTAGTTATCTTGCATTCTAGTCTCTGAAAATGATGTTTATCTTCTTTCCTTGAATATTTTTTAAAACTTCAACACAATATGGTGAGTGGGATTTTGTGAGCAATTTGATAAAAATTAGGATTGTAAGTGTAACAAAATATTATATTTCATACTGATTCAAAAAAAACATATGAGAAAAAATTTAAAAAAACAAATTTCAAGATGGCAGATGTAAAAAACTGTATCAAAAATTATAAAAAATGAATTTGATAACAATTCACCACCCATTTCTGACATTCTACACATGCAAATTAAAATCAAAGTGGTTATTTGTATTGTAAATCTTGTACATTCCTATTAATTATCTAAATTTTCAAAGTAATTTACTGAGAGAGGAGTATTCAATCTTCTAATTATGACTGTGGATGTACTATTGTAAGTTTTTACTTCTTTTTTTATTGATGTAATCCAATTTGTCAATTTTTACTTCTGTTGCCTGTGCTTTTGAGGTCTTAAAAAAAAAAAATCAGTGAGTAAAATCTTTGCCCAGACCAATACACTGAAGCATTTTCCAAATTTTTTCCTCTAGTAGTTTCAGGTCTTACATTTAAGTCTTTGAAACATGGCCTTACTAATAACCTATGTAACAGATGAAAATAAACTGTCAGACAGAAAGTAAGGGAAATAAACTCACAGCACATAATTGCCCCTTTGAAGAGAAAACTCACAACACAACTACCCCTTTTGTTTTGTTTAATTAAATCACCTGTGGCCTAACTTGCTATCTCTAAGACCTTGGTTTTTTCAGCCTCCAAGAGCCCTAAGTCAACAGCAGAAGTACAATCTCTCTGCCTTAATTCCTGCTAGAACCATTCTCGAGGACACTGATAAGCCAATGTCACAGAGAAAAGAGAGAGAAAAGACTACCTGAAACAGTTTTGCTGCTGCGTCTGTTTTCAGTCTGCTGAAGCAGAGGGGTAAAAAAAGCCGTTTTTACCCTTAGAAACACCCAGCTACATCTCTTTGAAGCCTGGCACTTTCACTCCTTCATTCATGAGCACTCCTTCCCTTTTCTCTCTCTTTCTCTCTCCCTATCTCTCTCTGTCTCTCTCTCTCTTTCTCTCCCAAGAGAGTAAAATACACTCTTTCCTAAAATCTTTCCTCTCTTGGTGTGATAAATCTTTCTCCAACCCATGCAGTGAGCTTTTTGTGAGTCCCCATCCTAGCAGTTTTTAATCCATTTTTATTTGATTTTCGTAAGTGATGAAAGACAGTGGTATAATTTCGGTCTTTTGCAAGTGGATATCAGTTTTCCCAGCTTTATTTGTTGAAGAGACTGTCCTTTTCCAATTGTATCTCTTGGTGCCTTTGTCAAAAATTAGTTGGCTGTAAATGTATGGATTTATTTCTGGAATCTTTATTCTGTTCTCTTGATTTATGTTTTTTGATGTCCTCATTAGATGTAAATATGTTTAGGCTTATTATGCCTTTATGAAAAATTTAGCTGTTTGTCATTATGAGATTCTACTATTTATCCTGACAGTCTCTTTGTTCTTTATTCTATTTGGACTGAAAGCAATTTATCTATTGTAGCTTCCTTATGATTAGGATTTTAATGAAATATATTTTGCCAATATTTTATTTTATTAATTTTATTTATTTTTATTTCAGCATATTATGGGGGTATGGATGTTTAGATGGCATATATTGCCTTTGCCCTGCCCCAGTCAGAGATTCAAGTGTGTCCATCCCCAAGATGGTGCACACTACACACATTAGGTGTGAATATAGCCAGTTCCTGATCCCCTCCATCTGCCTGACACACAATGAATGTTGCTACTATATGTGCACATATGTGTTGATCAATTAATATCAAAATTGGATGGTGAGTACATGTGGTGCTCATTTTTCCATTCTCGGGATACTTCACTTAGTAGAATGGGCTCCAGCTCTATCCAGGAAAATACAAGAGGTGCTAGATCATCATTGCTTTTGTGGCTGAGTAGTACTCCATGGTATGTGTATATTTATATATCTCACATTTTACTAATCCACTCATGTATTGATGGACACTTGGGTTGTTTCCACATCTTTGCAATTGTGAATTGTGTTCCTATAAACATTCGAGTGCAAGTGTCTTTTTTTTTTTTTTATAGAATGTCTTTTTTTCCTTTGAGTAAATACCCAGTAGTGGGATTGTTGTATCAAATGGTAGTTCTACTCTTAGTTCTTTGAGGTATCTCCATACTACTTTCCATAGAGGTTGTACTGGTTTGCAGTCCCAGCACCAGTGTATGAGTGTTCCTATCTCTCTGCATCCATGCCAGAATTTGTTCTGGGACTTTTTGATAAAAGCCCAATTTTAATAATTTATAATGCCTTTTGCAGTGTGTGGGGATGAGCTTGGCAAGAAGCTCTTGTCTTTATGCTGTAAAAGCTTCCACATTTGGTTTTTAATCCTTGTGGTACTACCACTTAGGATAGTCTTCAAAATGCACAAAGCCATCAGTAGGAACATTTTGTGGATGTTATACATTTTTAAATCTTTTTCCCACCTACTAAACTACTTATACTTGTAGGTGATAAAAGCATTTATATTTGTAACAAGTATTAAATCTCATTTTCATTTGTGATACTGGCATATAGAAAATAATGCTCACTGTCTAGCTATAATGCAGTTTCTCTGTTCTAGTGAAAAGATAAACCACACATTAGTCTGCGTGTTGAGTTGATCTGGAGCTTAACTACATCTCTTGTGTGGGAAGGTGCTTAAATGTAGGATTTGAAAATTAGTTGCTGCCGTTTTTTTCTCCTGATTTTAAAAGCAACACAAACTTATTATAGAATACTTGAAAGTATAAACAGATGTAAAAAAGAAAAACCTGAAGTCTTGCCTAAGTCCAGAATTTGGCAATAACCACTGATGATATTTTAGGAATTTTTTTTCCTGGTCTTTTAAAAATATGCCCACACAGAATTTATTTTTGCAACACATATTGAATTCCTACCATATGTCAGGTACAGTGTTAAGCTTTGGGGATGCAGATGAAACCAAGATAGAAGTCCCTACCCTTCTGTGACTTAAATTCAAAGCTGGGATCATACCTTCCATCTTTTTCACTTGGCATTGTACCATGGGTATTTTCCATTTCATTAAAGATTCTTGAAGAACATGGTTTCAAATGTCTATATAATTCCCTTGATATATCATACTTTGTTTAAACATTACAACATTTTAGAAAATTTTTAGGTGGCCAGACAATGGAAAGAGCCTAATGTTTTCATTCAAACTGCTCAGAATTCAGATCCTGGCTCTATCATCTATTAGATATTAGCTGTGTGGCCTGGGTAAAGTTAATAACCTCTTTGAGCCTCAGTTTTCTCATCTCTAAAATGGGGATAAAAGTACTTATCTATTAGGTTGTGAGGGTTAGAAATACTATATGTAAAGCATCCACAAGTGCCAGGTGCAGAGCAGGTCCTCAAGATATGGCAGGTGATGAATATTAATACTGCTGTCTCAAACACTTTGGCTTAAAAACCTTTTATGCGTTCTTGATTATTCTCATGGGAAAAAAATCATACTAGCAAAATTTTTGGAGCAAAGGGCACGGACATTTTAAGGCTTTTGATGAGTATTGCAAAATTATTTTCTGGAAGTTTCGCAGATTAGGCGGAAGAGACAACAGATTCGCAGGGTGTCTACTCCTTGTGCCTGTGGTCCCTTGCACCTGGCTTATTTGAGCCGGCAGTTGTGAGGTACTGGGAAGCAGTTGAATTACCAATACAGAGTTAGAGTTCTGTTTTGCCTTTTTCACTGAAAATTTTAAGTGATGTTTATCTTACCTGATTAGTGTGTCTGTGGATCAATATTCCTTAAAATTTGTGGACATAAAAATCACCTGGGATGTTTGTTTAAAGAGGCAGACTCGGAGCCTCCCTCCAGGATTCCGATTCTGTAGGTTGGGGGTGGTAGTGGTGGCAGGGATCTGCATTTTGAAAAGAATCTGTGTGAGTCTAATGTAGGTGGTCCCAGGACCACACTTTGAGAAGCATTGCTAAGTGATTAGAGGATGGTCGAATCATTACAGTTAAGAAGATTCAGATTCTTTCCTTTCTTTAATTCCTTTTACCCTTGAAACTAGTACTTTTTCCATGTTAAAAACCATCTTGAAGCATTTTAGTCTGGGATCATAATTTATAACTGGCTTGTTGTAAGGATCTTGAGGGAAGAGCACAACCTATGTATTCCTGTGGAGGGGATGTGTTGTCTAATGTTGCACAGTATACTCGCAATGCATTCAAGTTTCCTACACACTCCCATTAAGTTAGGCATAATAGACACCTACTTAATGTATTATGAGATAATTTAAAAGCGCATGCTTCTTATTGCTGCAATAACAAGGGAATTTTCAAAAAGAAAAACAATTATCAGTAATCTTACCATCCTAGCAGCTATTTTCATTTCTCTGCCTTGGAATAATAGTCCTTGACTATTTGCATAGAGTTTATATACTTGTAGTTATAGTATTAACTACTGTTTTGTATTCAGCATTTTAATCTAATATATTAAATGTTTTGTGCAGTTTTAAACAGTTTTCAGAATTTAAATTCTATAGTCGATTCATAGTCCATTTGGTTGAAAAAAATTTTTTTTCCTACAGTTACGAATTACCGTACAATGAACATGATTATATGGCTTTTTTCTCTTTTGGAACTGTAGTCCGAGGAAAAAATTTGAGAAATATGGACAGTGAAGAATGATGGTGACTTTCAAAGCAGCCACCGATTTTTATTGAGCACTTACTATGTGTCAGGCACTGTTTTGGCGCTTTGTACCTGTGCAGTCATCCCAACCTCTCAGCAACAGCTGAAGAGATACATATGCCATTGGGATCTGTATTTTACAGGAAAAAAAGCAGCTGTAAATGCTAATTGGAGCCCTGGTTTCTTTTTGGAATTCTAAGTGGATCTAGTCACTAGTTTTCCTCTTAGGGTGGTTGTTGTAGAGTCTAGACCCTTAGTGCTGTGGAAGCATGTGGTAGCTGAGTTTAGGATGATAAACTACACTCCAGAATAGATTACATTGCTTCTTGAGTTTTCTGTTGAAATGCAGAGGAGCTGGGTATTAGACCCAGGGAGGGACCATGATTTTAGTGAGAATGCAGATATATTCCAAAGCTCTGCCTTTTCTAGCTTTGGTTAAGTTTTCTCAGGTTCTTCCTTTATGAAACAAGGATAATAATACTTCTCTCCTAGGATTATTGTGAAGACTATGTGATAATGTATATAAAGTTGGCCCATAATTGGTGTCTGTATTTTTCAAATTTATCTCCTATTCCTCTCCAGCATCTAGTCCAGAGCTGTGGAAATAGTTGAACTGTGTTTATAGAATAAATGTCCCATGATGTGTATGGATTAAAAACTTTGTCCCATTTTGGGCTAGTGGACCTGACATTGACCCCATGGAATGGAACTTTAATGCTAAGTCACATGCTTGGCCTTAAGAAACACCAAACAGTTCTGCCTTATACAGGGAAGGCAGAGTAGTTCTTTGCATGGAGGATGGTCTTTCTTCACCCTCAGTCTAAGGGGTATGTAGAATGTTGTAGCATATTAATGGTAGTACATTAATATGGAGTTTTGAATGGTGTATGAAAAATTCATTTTGATGATGAGATTCAAGTGAGGTTTAATGTTAAGTAATTTATATCTATAAGGCTGGGCGCGGTGGCTCACGGCTGTAATCCTAGCACTCTGGGAGGCTGAGGCAGGTGGATCGCTCAAGGTCAGGAGTTCGAAACCAGCCTGAGTAAGAGCGAGACCCTGTCTCTACTAAAAATAGAAACAAAATTAATTGGCCAACTAAAAATATATAGAAAAAAAAATTAGCCGGGCATGGTGGCGCATGCCTGTAGCCTCCTGTACTCAGGAGGCTGAGGCAGAAGGATTGCTTGAGCCCAGGAGTTTGAGGTTGCTGTGAGCTAGGCTGATGCCACAGCACTTACTCTAGCCTGGGCAACAGAATGAGACTCTGTCTCAAAAAAAAAAAAAATTATATCTATATGTGATCTGGATAAGTTTTGAATATTGAAATTTGTCAGGGCTGATAAAACTTCCCAATTTAGTTGTAGACACTGAATTATCTTGTTCTTAGAATAATACATCTTCAGGTACTTATTTAAATATGATTTCAAAGCATCTCAGATAAGAGATAATCTACTCTCAAAAGTAAGAATAGTCTTTTATGTTAGTTTGCTCTCTGCTCTATGATAATCATTGAGTTATTTTGAGTTAAAAGGAAATCACTTCTCTCCAGAGTGGTTGAGTTCATGACTTGAGTTCATGGCCCAGTCTTGCTACTGACTTGGTTACTTTGGATAACCTCTCAGGGTTTTGGATTAGATGCTTCTTAAAATCTCTTTCAGCTCCAGTGTTCCAGGTCTTTTTGTACAGTGTACAACATAAACCTAATAGTCCTTTGCATGCAGTGTAGTGTTGGAGGCTGACTCAGCTGTCTGTATATGAGTAGTTTTGGCAAGAATTTGTCTTGATCTGTACCACACACATGAGTATTCACAGCAAATGGGGAACGTGGTGGAATGAGGATAGTTGGAGTGTCTTGGCTTTGGAGGAGCAAGTACTCACAAGAGAGCTAACCACGAGCTCTGTTTTCCAACATCTTGGCAGTCAAGTTTGTAGCACCCTGAATTCTGTGGGCTAGATGCTAGCTAATTTAAGGTTTTTATAGTAATTGAGCTGAGATTATAGTGTAAATCGTAGTTGAGACTTGTTGGTGTTAACATACTGTGCTAGATGAACAACAGAGATCATATGTTTCTCCAAGTAGCATCTTTCTGTCACATTTTCCTTCTCTGCTAAAGTGTCCAGTTAACAAGCTTCATGTGCCAGGATTTATATCTAGCACATAAACCGCTAGAGTTACATGGCAGTGAAATGTAATGAGGTTCATTGGAGTGAAATCCTAATAAAAATAAAGAAATTTATATGCCCAAATTTCAAGTATTTTCAGAATTATTTTAATTGCTTGTTAATTATTGAGAGCTAACACAGTATTTCTCTTATCTTGCATGAAAGACCACTAAAGCTTATGTTATCTATGTTCTGAGTTCCTTTGATCAATTCTGAGATTTTTTTGTTAAAAGTACCATTTAAAGCAAAGTCAATGCTTTGGCAAGATTTTATCTTTTTAATTGCTTGATTATAATGATTTAATTTTAAAAAGCCAGAAAAAAAAAATATATATATATATTTGCCTTAAATGTTACAGGAGGATTCATGTAAGGGTGTATTCATTCTAACCTGGGGGGAATTTTTTTTATTAATAATTACATTTCTTTGTATGAGAAAAGGAAACATATTATCATAGATCTATAGAGTTTGGATTTTTTTCCCCCCGGGATCTATGTATAATTTAATAAAACATAGTTGGAACTTACATTGTTACCTAAACAGAAAAATTACCTTAAAAATATATTTTCTATTCATAAGTGGACATCTGAGATGCATTATCTATGTAAAGTATATTTGACCAAGTCAAAATGTCAGGGTGGCAATCTGCTCTTGGTTCTTGGTATACCCTTGGCTGAAGAATGACCAGACTCACCAAAGTGTCAGGTCCAGCCTCTTAGTGAACTGTTATCCTAGTTCTTTGGCTCCTTGCTTGGAAAAATCACAAGCAGGGCCAGTGTGATGGAGTGACCACAAGCAGGAAGGGGTTTCACACGAATAGCTTTTTATTGTAAAATGAAACAGGTCTGGAGAAAGAAAGAATGACTGACTCTCTGGGAATTCTTGAGTTGTTTGCGTTTTTTGGCTTGGTCCAGGAAAGGGCTTTCAGGAGGTGTGGGATGTTACCAGTGATTAACCGGTATTCTCAAGGTTGTATCTGTATTTGCCAGCTGGAGCTCCTTCTCTAAAAGTCCTACTTGGGGAGAATGAACCACAAAATAGATTGAAGCTCATGACGTAATAATTAGCTTCAGGTTACTCTAGCTCACTTTCCAAATCCTATTATGCCTAGGCTGGAGAATTCTCAGATTGGTAAAGCGTTCCCTCCTTCCCCAGGTGTAGCAGTTTCTCAGGATAGGATTCAGGGTGGGGCAACACCAAAATGGAGTGCCTGCCTTATTCTTTTTCCCAGGTGGGGCAGTCACTCAAGACAGCACCCAAGCAGGGCACCCTTGTCCCTAGAGGAGCCAGAGATCTTGAGTATCTACCTAACAAAAACAAGTAGGCTTTAACAAGTCTAAAACAGAAAAATGGATGTGGATTTCAAGAGAGTTCTTCATAAATGATTAGCTTTCAAGCTTGTGAAAGTTTTCTCTCATTATACATCATTTGGGAATGGTGAAGCTATCTTCCTTGGGAAATTGTTGCATGTGTTAGAAAAAAAATCATGAGTGCATATTACGGGACCATACAAGTGAATGAGGCCTTTTGCCTTGTAAAAGAAATACAATCTAATGGAAGAGAGAAAACCTACTTGTACTTGTTAACAGAAAACAAAAGGAGATCACATAAAGTAAGGCTTTACTTACTTAATGTGCACCTTAGCCTTAGGTCTCCTACATCTACATCACAAGACAAGGAGATGCAATGAGGGAATATGGAGAATCAGATAGGACGATGGCAAAGCCAATACAATGATGCACTATCTAGTTTGTCACTTCAGAGGGTGACTGTTACTTCTGGTGAGGCCCAGAGACTATGTCCCTAAACTGCCCACCTAAAAGATGAAAAAGAGTGGCATTTGTCTATCAGCTTCTGTGTCCTCTTCGAGGAGGATCAAGGGTTGCCTCATGGAAACTGCCTTTCTTATACATCTGGATTACTACACTTGAGATCTACTGGCCCCCACAGGCATCCAACAAGCTCTCAGGGAAGGAGGTGAGAAATATGTCTGGTGTCAATGTCAGCACAAAGTGGTTTGATGCCTATGCAAAGCTGTTGACTGTAGCCTGGCTGGAATTAGAGGTGAAGCATAGAGGAGGTGAGATGGTGTGTCTAGTACAATGTCTTTATATACTTTAAATGCAAAACAAAATTTAGAAAGGGAGAGGCAGAAGTGGATGTTTAAAATATTTTATACCCTTTGTTCTAAAGCAAAGAAAATTTCTTACTATAAATTCTTGATGACTGCTGTAGAGTATTCTTTATGAGATTACAGAAATAATCCTGCCTGTACTCAGCAAGATGGCAGAATAGGAAGCCCCAGACTTTTCTCCCCCACCAAAACATTGACTTAGTAACAATATATGGTCCAAAAGAGGCTTTATGAGAATATCAGATATCAGTTAGGAACTCACAGTACTCCAGGCAAGTTCAAAACCAAGAACTACTGCTTTGGAACAGGTGGGAAACTCAGTTGCATTTCATTTGAGTCAGGCCCTCCCACAAGCTAGCACAGCTGATGTTCAGGAGGAAAAAAGCCTGATGTCTGGTTTCTCCCTTGGGAGTGAAAGAGAAGAATGGATTGTATATCCAGGGTTCTGGCCTTTCAAGACTACCCAAGGGATTGATTTCTGCCACTTGACTTGGCATGCTGATGAGGAATCTGCATACTTTGGATGCCTGGGGTACTGAGAACAAAAGAGAGCAGCACTCTTTTTGTGGCAGCTCCAAAGAACCTGTTGTACTGCAGACAGACACCAGAGGAACAAGAGATTACAAGCTCCTGAAAAAGAAACCAGCAAACCTCTTTGATTGTAAAGTTACACAAGCCCAGAAAAGATACATCCCCATAAAAGGTTTGAGATACCCCAAGAATCTCTAGTAGGACTATTTGGTAAAGGTCTTTTTATGTACAAAGCCAGTCTGTAAAGATGGGAAGAGGTGGCCATTTTTTCAAATACAAAAATTACAATAAAAAATAACAATGCACATGAAGAAATAGGGAAATACAGCCCAATTAAAGGAACAAAATAAATTCTCCTGAACCCAACCCTAAAGAAATGGAGATCTATGAATTACTTGCTAAATAATTAAAAAAGAACATGTTAAATTATCTCATAATGAAACTATACGTAACATGAGAGTGTCAACAAAGAGATAGCTATTAAGAAGGACCAAACAAATTTTGGAGCTGAAGAATATAATCACTGCAGTGAAAAATCAACCATAGAGGATCAACAGCAGACTTTATCAAGCAGAAGAAAGATTAGTGAACTTGAAGACTTGAAATTATTGAGTCAGAGGAACAAAAAGAAAGAATGAAAAAAATGAAGAAAGCCTAATGGACTTATGAGGAAGAGAGTGTATTTGAAGCTATAATGGGCCCAAATGTCAAAATCTGAAGAAGGAAATGGACATCCATATTCAAGAAGCTCAAAGAACTCCTGTCATGATGAAACCAACAAATCCACACCAAGACATAATAAAACTGTCAAAGACAAAAATATTGAAGGCAGAGAAAAGCAACTCAGTATGTACAGGATGTTCCCATAAGATTATCTGTGAATTTCTCAGCACAAACATTACAGGACAGAATGGAGTGGGATGATATATTCAAACTGCTAAAAGAAGGAAAAAAAACCCCAGCCAATCAAGAATAGTGTATATAGCAAAACTGTCCATCAAAGATTAAGGATAAAGACCTAATTGGATAAACAAAAGCTGAGGAGTTAATTACCATTATACCTGCCTTATAAGAATTATTAAAGGGAGTCCTTTAGGTTGAAACAAAGTAATACTAGACTGTAACATGAAAGCGTATGGAAATATAAAGCTTTTTGGTAAAGAAAATACCCATAGAAGATGCACAAGGAAAATGAGAAAGGAATCAAAGCATGTCACTACAACAAAAACCAATGAAACAAAAAGGAAGTCAGCAAGAGAAGAAAAGAGAGAATAACTGTGAGCCATCCAGAACTCAAATGGCAATAGTAAGTTCTTACCTATCAGTAATTACTTTAAATGAAAATGGATTAAACTTCCCAATCAAAAGATAGAATGGCTGAATGGTTTAAAAAAACTCATAAGATCTAACTATGTGTTGTCTATAAGACACTTACTTTAAAGACATACATAGACTGAAAGTGAAATGATGGAAAAAAGATATTCCATGCAAATAGTAGCCAAAAGAGAGCAGGGATGGCCATAATTATATCAGACAAAATAGATTTTAAGTTGAAAACTGTCACTACATAAAAAAGGACATTATATAATAGCAGAACACTGAAATATATGAAGCAAACATTGACAAAACTGAAGGGAAAAATAGTAACAATAATAGTAGGAGATTTCAGTACCCGACTTTCAGTAACCAGACAGAATATTAATAGGGAAACAGAGGACTTGAAAAACACTATAGACCAATAGGATCTAACAAACATATTTATATACAGAGCACTTCACCCCAAAACAGGAGAAGCACATTTTTTTTAAGTGCACAAGGAGCATTCTTCAGGATGGATGATGGGGGTAGGCTGCAAAACTAGTCTTAAGAAATTTAAGAAAATTGAAATTAGTGTGAAAGTGTCTTTTCAGACCATAAAGGAATGAAACTAGAAATCAATAGCACAAGGAAAACTAGAAAATTCACAAGTATATGGAAATTAAACAGCATACTCTTTAATAATTAATGGGTCAAAGAAATCACAAGGGAAATGAGAAAATATTTTAAGACAAATGAAAATGAAGACACACATACCAGAACTTACAGGATGCAGTTAAAGCAGTGCTAAGAGGGAATTTTATAGCAGTAAACATGTATGTTAAAAAAAATCTCAAGTCAACAACCTAATTATACACCTCAAGGAGCTAGAGAAATAAAATGCTCAAACCAAAGTTAGCAGAAGAAAAGACATAATAAAGATTAGAGCATAAATGATTTAAATAGATAATAGAAAAAAAGTAGAATAATGAAACAGAGTTGGTTCTTTGAAAAGATCAACAAAATCAATAGTTTTGTAGCTAGACTGACTTAAGGAAAAAGCAAAAAATACTCAACAAAAATCAGAAATGAAAGGAGACATTACAACTGATGCCTCAGAAATGAAAGGAGACATTACAACTGATGCCACAGAAATAAAAAAGATCATAATAGAGAACTGTGAACAATTATATAACAACATACTGCATAACCTTGAAGAAATGAATATATTTCTGGAAATATATAATCTACCAAAACTGAATTATAAGGAAATAAAATATCTGAAAAGACCTATAACTAGTAAGGAAACTGAATCAAAAACCTCCAGTAATCAAAAACCTCCAAATAAAGAAAGGCACAAGACCAGATAGATGGCTTCACTGCAGAATGCTTCTAAACATTTAAGAAGAACTAACACCAGTCCTTCTCAAAGTCTTCCAAAAAACTGAAGAGGAGGGAAAATTTGCAAACTCATTCTGTGCAGTCAGCGTTACTCTGATACCAAAATCACACAGATACTGCACAAAAGAAAACTACAGAGTAGTCTTTCCCTGATGAATATTGATGCAGAAATCTTTAACAAAGTTTTAGCAAGAATTCAACAACAGCTGAATTCAACAACACATTCAAAGGGTTGTACATCTTGACCAAGTGTAATTTATTCCTGAAATGCAAGTATGGGTCAACATATCAAAATCAATGTAATACTGGCATATTAACAGAATGAAGGACAAACAACACATGAAAATCTCAATTGTTGCAGAAAAAGCATTTGAGAAAGTTCAACACCCTTTTATGATAAAAAACACTCAATGAACAAGGAATAGAAGGAAGTTACCTCAACATAATAAGGCAATATGTGAAAAACTCCCAGCCAACAACATACCCAGTGATGAAAAACTGAATGCTCTCCCTTTAAGATCAGGAACAAGGCAAGGATGCCCTTTCTCACCACTTATACTCAACATAGTACTGAAAATCCCAGCCAGAGCAATAAGGCAAGAAAAAGAAATGAAAAGAATCTGAATAGGAAAGAAGAAGTTCAGTTATCTTTGTTCACAGACTATATGATCTTATATGTAGAAAACTCAAAAGATTCCACACCCAAAAAACTATTAGAACTAATAAACAAATGTAGCAAAGTTTCAGGACACAAAATCAACGCGCAAAAATTGGTGGTGTTTCAATACACTAATAATGACCAATCTGAAAAGACAATTGAGAAACCAGTCACACTTACAATATTATGAAAAAGAATAAAATACCTAGAAATAAACTTAACCAAGGAGGTGAAACACTTGTATGCCGAAAACTACAAAACATTGCTGAAAAAAATTGCAGAAAACACATGGAAAGACATCCTTTGTTTGTTGATCAGAACAATTAATACTGTTAAAATGTCCATGCTACCCAAAGCAATTTATAGATTCAGTGGAAGCTGTATTGAAATATCAATGTCATTTTTTTTTTTTTTTTGCAGAAATAGGAAAAACCGTCTTAAAATTCATATGAAATCTCCAAGGACCTGAATAGCTAAAACAATCTTAAGAAGGACAAAGGCTGAGGCTGCACACATCCTGACTTCAAAACATATTACAAAGCCACAGCAATCAAAACAGTATGGTACTGGCACAAAGACAGACATATAGACTGGTGGAATATAATAGAGAATCCAGAAATATGAGGGGACTTCAAGAAGTTCATGGAAAAATGAAATTAAAAGATAAGAATTAAAAATATAAATGTTTTTTCTCAACATAAGCATTATCAAGGTCAAGATACTTTAGTAAGCAACGATATCAGCCATTTAGTCCATCTTTAAAAAACTGAGGGTCCTCGGGATTTAACAATATTAATACAGTCTTTTTTGTAGATTATTAACTAAAAAAAATGGGTGCTCTTTATAGATTTTTTAAGATTTGGAAACAAAATAAGTCAGTAGGACCCAAATCAGGTCTGTAAAGTGAATACCTAATGATTTCTCATCAAAATTCTAGAAAAATTATCCTGTTTGATGAGAAGAATGAGCAGGAACATTGTCGTGGTGGAGAAGGACTCTCTGGTGAAGCTTCCCCAGGTGTTTTTTTGCTAAAGCTTTGGCTAACTTTCTGAAAACATTGTCATCATAAGCAGACATTATCATTCTTTGGCTCTCCACAAAATCAACAAGGAGGCCGGGCGCGGTAGCTCACGCCTGTAATCCTAGCACTCTGGGAGGCCGAGGCGGGTGGATAGCTCAAGGTCAGGAGTTTAAGACCAGCCTGAGCAAGAGCGAGACCCCGTCTCTACTATAAAAATAGAAAGAAATTAATTGGCCAACTAAAAAATATATATGTAAAAAAATTAGCCGGGCATGGTGGCACATGC